>JAMFTG010002299.1:0-31057 GCA_023974075.1 Chaenocephalus aceratus
ATCTAAAGTCATGTAAAGTAAGCCAGGACCATCAACCTTACAGGTTGTGCAGTTTGGCGTGGAGGAGGTTGCCATCTTCTTTTTGTCTTAAATGCTGAAAGAAATAAAAATGTTTTAATCAATATAAAAGCACCTTTCTTTTTCTACAGTCAGATTTCATTAATCACATTTAATTCACGCAACACTGGCCATATCTCTGCTAGTTGACAAAGTTTAGTTACAAATGACATTTATATTTGAAAAAACGGTGAAGCACTTAAAAAACAATTGTATAGTGTAGGTTCAAGAACATTTAAATCAAAAGGACAAGTTTTGTAAGTTACAGGGTATCTACCTTCAGAATATGCCGGAACGAGGAGCAAGCTGGGTTGTTAGCATAGGTTGTTAGCTTAATACTGAGAGCATGTTAGCTTAGCTTCTTAGCCTGAGCTAGGTCTGGAACGTCACGCTCGGTGGGCAGCAGGTCCCGCCCTGTCCCGCCTCTTTGCCCTTATTTGGAGCAGGCGGGAGAAGGCGGGAGTTAGACTCTGACGTCACTGTTGAGCCGTTAGGGGCCGACTCCGCCTACTAAGGGCTTTCACGGCAACTCTGCAGAATCCTATAGGTGACGTCACGGACCCTACGTCCATTTATATATACAGTCTATGAATTAAACCCATGATTATCAAAATCTCACTCCAGCCAGGTACCCAAAGTTGGCAACCCTGCTAAATGGTCTAATGGTCATTGGTGCGAGGGCGAAACTCACGGATGTGATTTCAAAACAAAAGCACTCGTTTTCTTGGAACTATGATAATAATATAAGTACATTTACTAAAGTACTGTACTTAAGTATACATTTGAGGTACTTGTACAAGTGGTAGTCCCTCACCAGTGTTGAACACTAAGGCTTATAGTCGGTTTTCTTCTTTCTAAGGTGTTTCACGGGGGTTTCAGGTGACAGATTTTATAATAACTATTTTCTGCTTTAAAGGACTTTCCATATTAGGCTCCTCTATCCTTCACAAGTGTACTGGGTTTTTTGGGTGTGATCCCCACTTGAAAAGGGATGAGGCATCTACCGGACTATAGGAACAGGATTTCACTCCAGTGACAAAGCGTCTTTTCAATATTTTTTTATTTTGATGTAGAAGTTCACTTTATGCAGATGTGTATGCAGTCACTCTGTGCGGTCACTTTGTGCCAGTGGCGGCGCCAGAGATTTTCTCTAGGGCAGAGGTGCCCAGTATGTTCGGGCAATGCTGGTAGACCGCGAGTCATTCATAAAATTAAAAAAAAATCAAGCTCCGTTACAATAGACAAAAACAGGTTTTGATCCCTCCTCCCTTGGCCTCCCTGCCACTTAATTCAGGAGTTTACTTGATTGACAGAAAAAGCAACCTATCGCTTTCCCAGTCTGTTAACCCAGAATGCAAAGCGATATAACATCAGTCAAGTGCCGGGAAAACCAAATTAATGTAAACAAGAGACAAATAACAAAATGAGTGCGGGACCGAGCAAAAAGCTAAAAACATACCACTTCCACCCAGAATGGGAGGAAGAATTTGTTTTTGTGATGTCACATTCAAACGTGATTGCCTTATATGTAAAGCAAGCGTCGCTCTGCCAAGAAATGTAACGTGGAGAGGCATTATCGGAGTGTTCACAAGGCATATGACAGCGACTTCCCTCCGAGTAGCGAGTTGAGAAGAGAAAGGTGAGGGAACTTAAGTCACAATTAGCTGGACAGCAGTCACTTTTCGTAAGAAGCCGACATCCACTGCAAAGGCAGCCACTGAAGCATCTCTACGAGTGAGTCACGCTATAATTAAACACAACAAATCCTTTCAAGATGGAGAGATGGTGAAAGAAGCCTTCGTAGAAGCAGCAGACGCCTTGTTTCGGGATTACACAAACAAAACAGAAATAATAAACGCTATCAAGGCCGTCCAATTATCACGGAGCACAGTCACACGTCGCTGTGAAGTCATGGCTGAGGATTTGACCCAGCAACTCAGGAAGGACATAGAAGACTGCGAGTGTTTCTCACTCCAACTAGACGAGTCCACTGACGTGAGCGATACAAGCACAATTGTGCGTTTTTATTATCCGGATGGTGTTCACAGACATGACGGCGAAAGAGGAACTGCTGACAATTCTGCCAATGAAGGAACACACTCGGGGCGAGGACATTTTTTCGGACGTTTAAAAAACTTTGTTGACAAAACGAAACTCCCCATGTCTAAATTGAGTTCCATCACAACGGATGGTGCGCCTGCGATGATGGGCCGGTGTAATGGCTTCATCGCAAAATGCAGAGAGGATGACATATTCCCTGACTTTCTGAATTATCACTGCATTATACACCAGCACGCACTTTGTGCTAAAATGCTGAACATGAAAGAGGTCATGGATGTGTCACTTAAAGTGGCCTGTTCTATTCGGGCAAGACCTCTTCAAAGACGGCTGTTTCGTGCATATCTGGAGGATGCCGACTGTGTTCACACTGACCTCTTACTACACAACCGACGTAAGATGGCTGAGTAGGGGCAATCTTCTCGAGAGATTTCGAGTGCTTCTACCGGAGATAAAGGCATTTCTCCATGGCACCAAGCTCGCGGAGTACGCACGTCTCGATGACGAGGAGTGGCTGTTAGATTTGGCGTTTTTAAACAGACATTACACACCTGTTAAATAAGCTGAACTTGGAGCTACAAGGGAAAGACAGAACTGTGGTTGACATGATCAGCTCAGTTAATGCCTTCAAACGAAGACTGCATCTGCTGTGTTCAAAGCTGCAGCGCAAAGATTTGACCAACTTCCAAAACATCGCCTCTGAGCTGGAGAAGCAAGGGAAGGACAGCGCGCTCCTTGACAGTGCGCGCTACACAGAGCAAGTCAATAACATTACATCTGACTTCGAGAAACGCTTCCGAGACTTCGCTTTGCTCGAGCCAATCGCCACATTCATGTGCTATCCATTTAGTGAAGACCATGATATTGATTCGCTGGCCCAAAACATCGGAGCAGTGTTTCATCTGAACCCGTCTGCGCTGGAGGATGAGATGTTGTCGCTGCAGGCCGACATCCAGTTGAAGGCGCGTGCCCATGCCGGACAGTTTGGGAACTTATTCAGGGTTGAAAAGTATCCAAACGTCAGAAAATGTGCCACCCTCACTGACCTCACTCTTCGGCTTGACTTATTTATGCGAGTCAGCCTTCTCCCAAATGAAGATAGTGAAGTCGAAATACCGTTCCCAATTAACTTGATGACATTTGGAGGCCTGCCTGAGACTAGCCATCAGCAGTTACTGTCCTGATTATGCAACATTGACGGACTCCATTCAGTGCAAGTCATCAGAATATGGTAGGGACCCACCTACATATATTGAATTGTGTTTTGCAGCATTATATCAGGACCATGGAGAGAGGTTTCTTACCCTGCTTGTTTTTATGTGTTTCTTCAACACATCCTCACTCCCAGGTCGGCCTATGTTGACGTTATGTCAAGTCCCCTGCCGGCTTTTTCCAACGCAAGGGGGGGGGCCTTAGCGTCCATTTTCAACGCAAGGGGGGGGGGCCTTAGCGTCCATTTTCAGCTTTCCTTCCGGGATGTCCATGTGCTTCTATGGACGCTCATGGAAGCACGGCATTCGTTTGTGTCAACTGCCCTTAAAGGCAATGAAGACACTACACTACCCAGAATCCCCAGCTATCGTTTGGACTACGCCATGTGCTCTGTTTGACAAACCCGTGATAGTCCTCAAGCTCTGTGATTGGAGAGTGTGCTCCGAGGGTTACCGAGCCTCGAACAGCACTTGAAATGGGATGGAACCACGGCAGACTGTCCAAAACTGGATTTGAACGGGTCCACCGCGTCCCCCCTCCCCACCCCGTCCCCAGAACTACACATGCTGGCTATTCTGTTTCGCAACATGTTCTCTATGGCACGTCTCTACTGGGAGTTGTAGTTTTAAAAGACGTTTTCGTATTTCCCATAATAAGAAGTTGCCAGTATTAAACTGTGTACATCCCTGGAGGTTTAGGGGATAGGAAACACTCACATTTAAAACATATAATTAATAAATGGGTGAAAATTGCTGGTGCCCATAAGGGCAGTATTAATATATATACCCACACGCCAGCTAAGGTCAGAAGAGCTTTATTTAACAGCTGGACTTATGTTTGTGACCCCTGTGATAACATTACATTACATTAATTGATAAGCCTGAAACATGCACTTGTCAAGGTTCAGAGGCACATTTTGCAAATATGGCAGTAGCCATCGATCAGCTTAAGATAAGATATACTTATTGATCCCAAGTTGGAACATTTGCGTTACATCAGCATGTGTAACAGTTAAATATGCAGTGGTGTTTATTTGAAAATCATTTAGTATAATCACACAAATTCTGTGTTTTATATTTAACATTCTGTGTTCTTTATTTATTGATTGTTCAATACCTGACAAGGCCGGAGATGAAATATCTGCATACATCATAAGAGTATAATACATTATGTATATATCAGTTTAAAATAAGTGCTTCAACATAGTTAACATTGCTGGAGGTATGCACACATATTGATAGATGTCTTGTAATGCACTGTTGAGGAACCTGCGACCCAAGTTGTTCATTCAGTGCAGAACTACACTATAGTTGTGTAGGCCTATATATGATATGTCAATAAACCTTAGAACATCTTGAAATCTTAAACGGGATGTGCAAAATAGTCATTATATACAGTCTTTAATTAACTATTAGTAGAGAATAACGAGTAATGAATATACTTTATAGGGATCGTATTAATATCTAATAATAAAAATAATGAAATTCAATAACATGCTTTAACCACCAGGTGTCTCTTTATATCATCTGTGCACCTTTATGGTGTAAATACAGCCTATCTACCAATTGGATCAAATATAAAAGTGAGCCGAATTAGTGTTGATACGGCAAGGAGACGTATTGTGTGAAAAGAAATGTAGATGTTGTTTAATGGCTGATATATTTATGATCCACGTCACGTTTTCAGTTCCTCATGTTTGTCTTCTCATCAGGGCTATAAATACAGAACTACGGCAGATATGTAATATTTAATGCAGCCGAACCGTGTATTACAATGCCGTTATGTGATGACTTTCAAAGAGAAAAGCAAGCACACTCGGAATAAGGTATTATTTTATTTTTTTTAAATGTTTTCGGCCTGTTTCCGGTATTTGTTAATGACGATGTGCTGTGAGTTGTGAGACTGGAATTGCACAGGGGGAAATAACGTATCTTTAGATGCGGATTTTGTTAAACTAATATGTTTGCGCTGTGGACCAACACTATACATTGACGGGGAAGGGGGTAGCAATAAAGATAACACCATTAAACAGTTACACAACATAACAGAAATAATATCGATAGCAGCGTCCCTAGCAACCACCTTGGTAACAATGAAAACGTTGGACGCAATTTCTTCGTAATAACTAGCAAACTAAAGATCATGTACATCCACTGCACACATAATCTGAAATAACAACTCATATTTCTCGCATCAAATGACATCAAAACGCATTTTAATGGCCAAACTAACTTTAAAATAGACATTTTACACCCAGAATAAAACGAAGTTCGGCCATGTTTTCTTTTTCTGCAGGGAGAAATGATAGCTGGGGATTCTGGGTAGTGTAGTGTCTTCTGCCATCCTTTACTCCGAAAAAAGATTTGTTTTCTCCGAATCGAAGGGGAAAAATACAAAAGCATTGCACACAATTTAAAACCAATCAATGTTGTGTAATTAACAAGGATAATCTGGTGTTTTTTAGTCGATGAGTAGTGCAGATATCACTGTAAAATCAATCGTCAGTAAGGGGAATATTTACTTCCGGGTGTACAATTCTCCGCTATCCAATGAGAATGGACGCTCACATTGCCTTTAAGGGCAGTCGACACAAACGAATGCCGTGCTTCCATGAGCGTCCATAGAAGCACATGGACATCCCGGAAAGCTGAAAATGGACGCTAAGGCCCCCCCCTTGCGTTGAAAATGGACGCTAAGGCCCCCCCCCTTGCGTTGGAAAAAGCCGGCAGGGGACTTGACATAACGTCAACATAGGCCGACCTGGGAGTGAGGATGTGTTGGTTTCTTAATAGGGAAATGAAGGGTCAGCCAGAGAGAGAGAGAGAGAGAGAGAGAGAGAGAGAGAGAGAGAGAGAGAGAGAGAGAGAGAGAGAGAGAGAGAGAGAGAGAGAGAGAGAGAGAGAGAGAGAGAGAGAGAGAGAGAGAGAGAGAGAGACCAGAGCTATGCCCGCTGGGACAAACATCCAACAGAGTCTTTACATGCAGAATTCTGCAGATACATTTTACGTGTTCAGAGAAAAACACCAACAAATGCATGTAGAGCAGAATTAGGCAGATACCCACTGATCATTAACACTCAAAAGAGAGCACTAACATTCTTTAACCACCTTAGATCCAGCCCCCGAGACACCCTCCACTCCAAAGCCCTCCAGAGCCAAGAGCTGACCCCAGAGAAGAGTCCCCTATGGCAGCTGGTGCTGAGGCTAGCTGCCCCCTCTCAGAGCCACTCTGACCAGTCTCTCAGCAGCACTACTCTCCAAACACCAATCGCAGTCAAACGCATTATAGCACAATGTAAAGACAACTATTTACAACATTGGGAAGATGAGACGAGAAGCCAAAGCAGATTAGAATGTTACCTGGCTCTAAACAGAGAGTACGAGCTGGCAGAATATCTCTCTACTGTCAGAGATAGAAAGCAGAGACAGATCCTAACCAAGTACAGGCTCAGTGACCACAGACTGGCAATCGAAACAGGAAGACTCAAAAGATCCTGGCAACCAAAAGAGAACAGAATATGTGGTCACTGTACGACAGGTGAGACCGAGACAGAGATGCACTTCCTCCTGAAGTGCCAAACATTCAACGAAGTAAGGAGCGTTTACTGGAACAAGTTGAACTCTGTAATCCCAGGTTTCAAGGAGGTTGATGACCTCTCAAGACTGAGAGTACTCCTAGGAGAAGGAGACAAGGCACACCTTGCTGCCCAATATGTATACACATGCCACAACCTGAGGGACAGTGAATGACACACACACACACACACACACACACACACACACACCACACCACACACACACACACACACACACACACACACACACACACCACACACACACACACACACACACACACACACACACACACACACACACACACACACACACACACACACACACACACACACACACACACACACACACACACACACACACACACACACACACACACACACGTGTTGAAATGTAATTATATCACTGTATATATATCATCAATAATATGTAAACATTGAAATGTATGTTAATGTTGTTAATTATTTTGTATTGTGATGCTTTGGCAACATTGTTTAATTTAACTTTCATGCCAATAAAGCCCCTTTGAATTGAATTGAATTGAGAGAGAGAGAGAGAGAGAGAGAGAGAGAGAGAGAGAGAGAGAGAGAGAGAGAGAGAGAGAGAGAGAGAGAGAGAGAGAGAGAGAGAGAGAGAGAGAGAGAGAGAGAGAGAGAGAGAGAGAGAGAGAGAGAGAGATGCCTATATTGGACCTATGTATATTTCATTATAACTTTGAGAGACTGTTCATAGGACCCATTTGAGTCTGGTGTCTAAGTTGACTGTTCTACTCGTTTATTGTATTCCTTGTACTTATATTTGTGTTTTATGTTTAAGATTTCAGGACATGGAGAGTGGTTTCTTAGCCTGCTTGTTATGTGTTTCTTAACAGAGAGAGAGAGAAATAGAGAGGTTATCATGCCATTTTAGTTTTATGTATTCATGTATTTGTTTCTGTTCAAGAACCCAAATAGAGTTGTTGTAGTTACCCCATGTATACATAACACGTGTTATTCAGCCCCTTGCAATTTGGGATTTTATTTTTGGTTGGTAGACCTCGGTGAGCTGGTCATTTCAAAAGTAGCCCACCGGCCCAAAAAGTGTGGGCACCCCTGCTCTAGGGGGTGCTGTGGGGTAGCTTGACGTTTCATAGAGGGTGCTCAAACATTAAGGGTTTCCCATTAATGCACCAGCGCTACAGTTGAATTTTCTACTGCAACACTCCCCACACGCACACAGTGCACCCGCGACTTTTACAATGAAGGCTCGGTAATCAGCTCACGGCATAATAGGTGTAAAGTGCTATGTTTACAAGTGGGGAGTGGACCTCACCTCCTCTATGAGGGTCCTCACCTCCTCTAGTGGAAGATTTTTTTTAAATATTGAAGTTAAAAGCATCAATCTGGTGCACTTGAAGAGATATATGGATATACAGTATCTCTCAACATATTATGAAACAGAACTGTAAACAGATTTTCTATTTCTTTATAGATATTTTACAAATCACTCCCCTTTTAAAACAAACCGTTTGAGACTCACTGAGATAACTAGACTAAAGTTAACTATCTAAACACTAAGAGTCCTTTACTTCACCTGAGCTGAGGTTACCTGAGACTCTCAGTCTGACAGGAGAGAGTTCTCCCTCCACCTTGTTGTTGAAAAAGCTCCTTATATCCGTTAGCTTGGCTAGCTAGCACCAGATGCTAACCACAACGATCTCCGGTAGATACCCACTGGTGCGCGAGGCGAGCTCTCTCTCTCGCTCGCTTGCGCACGCACATAAAATGGCTCGTGCCACACACACACACACACACACAAACACACACACACACACACACACACACACACACGAATCAGAGACCCAGAAGTAAGCTACGTGTACTCACGAGGCCTATTATGTGCAGAATCCCTCTCGCTTTCAGTTGGTTTTGATTGAGTGTCCACACGTGGACGTTTAAGGACTAAAAAACGATCAATTTTTCACTTTGCTGTTAGCAAATAATGTGGGGCTCCAGCTAACAGGAAGTCACTCAAGTGTCACAAAGTAATTTAGCCTATGGGTAGGTCAACAATCTAATGGGTGCTGGCCATTGGCCTAATCATATCACCTGTGTTGGATCTATGTTTTTGGTCAAACATTTATTTGTTTCACATTTGCATTGATGTAATCAATAATTTTTCTGATTTAATTTAATAAAAATAATAATAATTTTCGGGGGGAAAAAAACAAACATATTTCTTGGGGGTGCTTCAGCACCCGCTAGCTCCCCCCTGGCGCCACCCCTGCTTTGTGCAGTCACTTTGTCCAGGTGAAAAACCTTTGAAACAAAAAAGAACATTTTAGAATTCGTAACCATGTAAATAAAGCGGATCCGTGGTCGGGTCGCGGGGGTAGCAGTTCCAGCAGAGAGCCCCAAACTTTCTTTTCCCTGGCGACATCAACCAGCTCTGACTGGGGGGTCCCAAGGCGCTCCCAGGCCAGCGAAGAGATATAATCTCTCCACCTGGTCCTAGGTCTACCCCTTGGTCTCTTCCCAGCTGGACGTGCCTGGAACACCTCCCTAGGGAGGCGCCCAGGTGGCATCCTAACTCGGTGCCCGAACCACCTCAACTGGCTCCTTTCGACGCGAAGGAGGAGCGGCTCAACTCCGAGTCCCTCCCTGATGACCGAACTTCTCACCTTATCCCTAACGGAGCGTCCACACTACAGCTCCAAAAATAGCTTGGAGCTGGGCGTGTCTGGAGCTTGGGGATTTTATTCAAGCAACACGACCAACAACCAATCACATGAATCTCCCGCCCCCGACATACAAAGCAAAAACCCCCGGGGATTTTATGCGAGCAATATATATATAAACTCCCCAAACAGGCGAAAACCTACCAGTTTCCCCCACTGTCTCTGCCACCTCCCTCCATGCCTGGTTCCTCCGGTTTGTATCCCGGTAGGTGAAGAGGGTCTGGTCATACAAAACCGGGTGAATTGCTACGGCGATAGTTAGTTTCTCCTCCGACATTTTTTGAAATATAGAAATGAACGGCGGGATATCTCTCGCAGCTTAGACGCGGTTTGATTGGCTACAGCTTCAGCTGTCAGATTTTGGGAAACGGGATTTGATTGGCTGGCGCTGGCTACTCCGACGTCCAGGCGACCAGAAGTTGAACAATGTTCAACTTCTGGTCGCCTGGGACGCCTGAGACGCCTCGCTCTGCTACCCACAATTCAGTTCGGCGAAAAAGCGCGGCTACGTGACGTCACCCCATTGAAAGTGAATGGGCAGATTGGAGCAGCTTGGAGCTTTCGATGCTGTCGACGCTGTAGTGTAGACGGGCCGTAAGGGAGAGGCCAGCCACCCTGCGGAGAAAACCCATCTCGGCCGCTTGTATCCGCGATCTGGTTCTTTCGGTCATGACCCATCCTTCATGACCATGGGTGAGGGTAGGAACGAAAATGGCCCGGTAGACAGAGAGCTTTGCCTTTAGCTCCTGATTCACTCAAGACAATCGTTTTGCAAGGGGTCCATGACCGAGCCGGACACCAAGCCCAGTCCAGAACTCATACACTAAACAAAAATATAAACGCAACACTTTTGTTTTTGCTCCCATTTTTCATGAGATGAACTCAAAGATCTAAAACATTTTCTCTAAACACAAAATAACCATTTATCTCAAATATTGTTCACAAATCTGAACAAATCTGTGATAGTGAGCACTTCTCCTTTGCCGAGATAATCCATCCCACCTCACAGGTGTGGCATATCAAGATGCTGATTAGACAGCATGATTATTGCACAGGTGTGCCTTAGGCTGGCCACCATAAAAGGCCACTCTGAAACGTGCAGTTTTGCTTTATTGGGGGGGTCCGAAAACCAGTCAGTATCTGGTGTGACCACCATTTGCCTCACGCAGTGCAACACATCTCCCTCGTAGAGTTGATCAGGTTGTTGATTGTGGCCTGTGGAATGTTGGTCCACTCTTCAATGGCTGCCAAGTTGCTGGATATTGGCAGGAACTGGAACACGCTGTCGTATACGCCGATCCAGAGCATCCCAAACATGCTCAATGGGTGACATGTCCGGTGAGTATGCTGGCCATGCAAGAACTGGGATGTTTTCAGCCTCCAGGAATTGTGTACAGATCCTTGCAACATGGGGCCGTGCATTATCATGCTGCAACATGAGGTGATGGTCGTGGATGAATGGCACAACAATGGGCCTCAGGATCTCGTCACGGTATCTCTGTGCATTCACAATGCCATCAATAAAATGCACCTGTGTTCGTCGTCCATAACATACGCCTGCCCATACCATAACCCCACCACCACCATGGGCCACTCGATTCACAGCATTGACATCAGAAAACCGCTCACCCACACGACGCCACACACGCTGTCTGCCATCTGCCCTGAACAGTGAAAACCGGGATTCATCCGTGAAGAGAACACCTCTCCAACGTGCCAGACGCCATCGAATGTGAGCATTTGCCCACTCAAGTCGGTGACGACGACGAACCAGAGTCAGGTCGAGACCCCGATGAGGACGACGAGCTTCCCTGAGACAGTTTCTGACAGTTTGTGCAGAAATTCTTTGGTTATGCAAACCGATTGTTGCAGCAGCTGTCCGAGTGGCTGGTCTCAGACGATCTTGGAGGTGAACATGCTGGATGTGGAGGTCCTGGGCTGGTGTGGTTACACGTGGTCTGCGGTTGTGAGGCTGGTTGGATGTACTGCCAAATTCTCTGAAACGCCTTTGGAGACGGCTTATGGTAGAGAAATGAACATTCAATTCACGGGCAACAGCTCCGGTGGACATTCCTGCTGTGGCATTGTGCTGTGTGATAAAACTGAAAATGTTAGAGTGGCCTTATATTGTGGCCAGCCTAAGGCACACATGTGCAATAATCATGCTGTCTAATCAGCATCTTGATATGCCACACCTGTGAGGTGGGATGGATTATCTCGGCAAAGGAGAATTGCTCACTAAAAAAAAAAGTGTTTATTTATATTTTTGTTCAGTGTACATCCATGCATGCGCCAGGCAACAGCTGATGGGGAGAGAGCCTCCACTCGCAACATCTCATTTGTATAAATATCATCGCATCATTTTTGTTTAATTAAATGCTGTTAACTTCTATAAGCTTCCTCCTTGGACTCTTTTCAGTTTATCCTGGTCTCGGGGTTTAAGAATTCCTAACATAATGCAACGTTAAAGAAATAAATAAGTTGCGTGTTCTTTTATTTGAGTTTTGCATCTTTTGTTTGGATTTGTTGGACTGTTATCAAGAACTATTTTATATTGTAATGGAAATTATGATTATCAGAGAATTGAATGCTATGACGTTATATATAACATAAATAATAATATTGTGTGTCTCATCACTCAGGTAAATGATCAGTCATGTGACCACACAGGGGGTGACCAGTGATCATGGCTCTATTGCACTTTGATAGGGTCAGGGGTCAGTTATCTCATGAATAAGCGTATTCCTTGTAACGGCATGAAAGCCCTCTCTTCAGTCTGAGTAGTTGTACTCGGCTGTGGAGACATTGCTCTCTGTATGCTGTGCGCCTCTTTTGAAAAACATGATGAAAGACTCAGGACAACTCTTTGACTAGTTTATTTCAAGAATTTCCACCACAACATGTAGAAAGCTTTTCATTTTATATTGGTTCAACACAAGTCTCACAACATCAACAGAAGCCAAACAAGTCATCACAACAAGTCAATGAGAAGATAATGAGTTAGAGATGTCACTAAAAGTGGCTTGATGGAAAGTTCTGATTCTGTCTGGATCACCTCATTCACATCTCTTAAAACATCTGCAAAAACAACATGCTGGGACGAAGCTAGTAGCTAAGACCACAGAGACTCAGCCGACGCCACTCCACCTCCACCTGCACCTAAGCAACAGCGGCTGGATTTTAACCAAGGGACTGCTAGCCAGGGGAAAGTCCATAAAGCCATTGCACGGTATGTTGTAGAACACATGCAGGCTATTGCTACAGTGGAGTCACCCGCTTTCAGGGAGCTAGTTAGCATGATAGCATGTCCGGGCGGCACACGGCATATGGGACGGACTACCTGGAGAAAGAATATACAAAAATGTAAAGCCAGCTAATATCGATGCTATCCAGATTGCATATAATGCATGTCAAGTTGATCAACAGATTGTATTATTCTCCAATGCAATAACAGAACTGAGATGAAGGCTATAAGGGCATTCATATAATGGGAGCCCTTTTTTAAGTAACTAAAACGTTACTTTTCACAGTAACGCATTACTTTTTGGTGTAAGTAATCAGTAAAGTAACTGAGTTACTTTTGAAATGAAGTAACTAGTAATGGTAACGAGTTACTGGTTTCAGTAACTAGTTACTGGTTTTCAGTAACTAGCACAACACTGGTTATAATGAGACAGCAGGAGGTGCAGCTGCAGAGGTTACATGCAATGTATTTCCCCTTTAAGAGATAAGAAATATGGAGTTAATGATCCTCTCTATCTCTACGTGCTCTGAACCACTGTCACACACACCTTCAGTGGTAATATCTTCACTTCCCCCTCAGTGTTAAAGTACGGAAACACCCTCTCAGTGAAAGTGTGTGTGAAGGTGTGTATGTGTGTGTTAGTGTCAGGATCAGAGAACGACAACTTTCCTCTGTTCCAGTCCAGATGCACTCTGACCCTCTGGAGCTTCTTCTTCAGGCTGAGAGGAGTGTCTGGATGTAATGAAGGCTCTGCAGAGTATTTACCGTCAAAGAGACTTATTCCCCATAATCCAGAGCCTATGCTTCCCTTCCTCCGGACAGACTCTGCTAACACGCCCAGATACCAGAATGCACTGCCTGTGACCTGGACATCCCAGCTGTGAGTCCCGGAGTTAAAGCCCTCAGAGCTCAGGACAGTCCATTCATAATCAAACCTCTCTGGGTTATCAGGAAGCTTCTCTCCTTCCTCCTCCTCTCCTCTCACACTGGTCAGACCTTCAGACAGGATGAGTCTTTGATCAGCAGTGTTTGGGTCCAGGGTGAGAGGAGAGTAGGTCACCATGTCCTTCATCTTGCTCCAGATGTTGAAGCTGAGGTTGCCCAGGTGTTTGGCCTGGTCTATCAGAGCTCCTGAGGGCAGCTGTGTATCCTCCAGCAGGGGGCGCTGCAGCCTCTCCACTGCAGCCTTGTAGTTGTGCAGGAAGGAGACGTCTTCAGCTCTCAGCTCCTCCTCTGTGACTCTGACTGTGTGTGCTATCTCTCTGCTCACAGCCTCCATCTTCTCCTCCATCTTCTCCTTCATCACCCTCCTCTTCTGCTCCTCTTCCTCCCTCAGTGCAGCCACCCTGGCCTCCTCTTCCTCTTCTAGAAAATGGTGAAGCTTCTTAAACTGCTCCTTAATCTGCGTCTCTGTGCGTTGAGCCTGGACCTTCAGGTGTCCTGCTGTTTGATCAAACTTCACTTTAACTTCTTCAGAGAGCTCCCGTTTCTCCTGAAAGCGCTGCAGAGCTTTCAGGAGCTCCTTCTTGAGATCCTGAGCAGCTTCATCCGTGGGTCTGAAGCTGTGGTTGGTGTGTGTTCTTGAATCTCTGCAGACGAGACACACTGGCTGCTGATGGTCCAGACAGAAGAGTCTGAGTTTCTCAGAGTGCAGACTGCAGAGAGCCTCTGGAGGACTTTGATCTCTCTCCAGTAAGAAGGTCTCACACAGGTTCTTTAATGCCAGGTTGCAGGGGGGAGGATCCATCAATGACCTTGTCTTACAAACTGGACACTCCTTTACTTCTTTCCCCGTCCACCAGGTCTGCAGACAGGCTTTACAGAAGCTGTGGCTACAGGACAGACAAACAGGATCTCTAAAGACTTCCCGACAGATCGGACAGCAGAGATCTTCCTCTAACCTGGATGCCATGTTGTCTCCGAGTGAAGCTGAAACACAGCAGACAGGAAGTACAGTCCGTCTGATCGTCTTATTCTCAGGCCGTCTGTCTCTCTGCAGTGAGGGAGAAAAAGAAAATGTTTCCTGGTTAGTCTCTCTGTTCACCACAAACACCAGCAACTCCTCATCAGCCCTCCGTAAACTGGTTAAACTGGAGTAAACCAGTTGTATGTTGATTAAACCTGTTGGATAAGCTATTTTGTAACCATTGTTGTCCACGTATAGAGAGGAAATGTTGTCAACAACTCATCAGTGCAGACAAAGGGGTAAAGACACTCATGGGCTTTGAGAACATGGCACCTTTAAAGAAGCGTGTGATGTCTCTTTTATATGTATATTGTTATTTGCATATGTAGATCAAATCAGGGCTGTGATTGGTTTCAAGTGAAACCTGATTTAGGTGAAACTGAATGTACTCAGGTACTCTACCGAAGTACAATTTTTAGGTACTTGTACTTCACTTGAGTATTTCCAGTTTATGCTACTCTACTTTTACTCCTCTACAGTTCAGATGTACATGGTGTACTTTTACTCCTCTACAGTTCAGAGGTAAATGGTGTACTTGTACTCCACTACATGTATTTAATACCTTTAGTTACTTTGCAGATCTGGATGAATGATGTGAAATATCATCAAGTCTTAAATCAGACTTTAGTTCCACCTGGCGTAAATTCACCAGCTACCCTGCAGTCTACAAAGTCATTCAAACTAGCTGCCCCTTTACCAGCTTTGAGAACACTTTAATGATCAATCATTATAAAACATATCATATATATTATTCTGAAATGGACCAGTCTGCACAATCACTACTTTTACTGTCGCTACTTTAACGATATTTTGATGATAATACTTTTCTACTTTTACTGTCGCTACTTTAACGATATTTTGATGATAATACTTTTCTACTTTTACTGTAACAGAGTATTCCTACACTCTAGTACTTCTACTTTTACTCAAGTACAAGATCTGAGTACTTCTACTTTTACTCAAGTACAAGATCCGAGTACCACCTCAGTATTTGATGCATTGTTATAAATATTATATAAAGTTAAATGTTTACCTCGTTTTGGTTGAATGTAGCTGTGTCTTTTTCGGTGTGCACACGTGCCTTCATTTCAAATGTACTACACGTGCACAATTACTGTCATTATTTTAAAAGAAGGTTTCACATTTAACTTTAAATAAATAATGCTCACAATTCAGACCAGTAGACCCGAAGGAAACAGAGGAACGTTTCTTTGACTTTCAAAATAAAACGCTTCTCGTATTTCCTGTTTCCTCTGCTCGTGTTTTTAGTTTAGTTTTAAAGGTCTTTGTCCCCGGATGAAGCGTTGAACACATGGGTTTTACACTCACCTGAGAGTCCGAGGCTGCTGCTGCTGCTGCTGGTTCTCCGGGGTCTTGCTGGTTCTCCGGGGTCTTGCTGTCCTCCTCCACTCCGCCTTCAGTGCTCCTGCTCCGGCTGTGTGTGGGAAGTATACCCTGTGCTCCTTTAAATCTCCTTCAAATCTCGTGGAAACGGTGTGTTCACGTGATCAAATCTCGTTCTATGTGCTGAATTCAGGAACACTGGTATTTATTTTCTTGTTGTTTATTTATTCATAAATTCATTCTTCTTCAAACTCTTATTTCATCTTGATTCTGAAGAAGTTGTTTGATATGGTGATGCCATTAAAGCTCCTTGGTCAGTGTATGTTTTGGTCTTTGGATTTTCTTTTCACAAATGGATATTCAAAAGCAAAAAACGACTGGATATTTGCCGTTTTTCTTTATCATGGTCAAAAAGGGATTTACTAAAGTTAAAAAACGGGATGATTTTAATTTTCTACTTCTCAAAACAAAAAATAAAATCACTAGAAAACAGAAACAAAAAAATCATATTCTGCTACCAGAAGTTACCTTACAAATTAAGAGCGCAGATGAGGACGGTCCATTTGTTTTCACAACGAAAATGGACGACACATATTGAGCCCAGAAAATGAATGTTATTAAGGGCTGTGAATATAATAGACCTATGTCTAAAATGGACAACATTGTTAGGAGATTTCAACTATACAGCGATTCTGCACTGCGGTCAACTCCGCCGTCTCTCGCCAGCAGGAGATCATAGAATTCAGATATGAAGCCCTTCCCAAAGGGGTTTTTAATTACAACTTTCTCCAATATAGACAGGGGAGGGGACAGCATGAGTCGATCCTGGTTCGCTCCAACAAAGCTCCTGAGTTGCAGATATTTAAAAAAAAAATTACGAGGGATATCGTATTTCCTGACAAGTTCCTCAAATGGTAAAAAGTTCCCGTTATAACTTCCAAACATAACAATACGGTCCCCATTCCTCACCATTTTATTAGTATTTGTTAGTTTCTATTGGTTAAATTCCACCACAGTAGAAATAGTATAGAAGTACAAAACCCATTCGTCAGAACGGCCAATTCTGGAACCATATAGGCGTGTGTAAATCACATAACATTGAAAAACAACACATTTTACACTGCTGAGAGTAAACCAGTTTTATGTTGATTAAACCTGTTGGATAAGCTATTTTGTAACCATTGTTGTCCACGTATAGAAAGGAAATGTTGTCAACAACTCATCAGTGCAGACAAAGGGGTAAAGACACTCATGGGCGTTGAGAACATGGCACCTTTAAAGAAGCGGGTGACGTCTCTTTTATATGTATATTGTTATTTTCATATGTAGATCAAATCAGGGCTGTGATTGGTTTCAAGTTAAACCTGATTTAGGTGAAACTGAATGTACTCAGGTACTCTACCTAAGTACAATTCTTAGGTACTTGTACTTCACTTGAGTATTTCCAGTTTATGCTACTCTGTACTTTTACTCCTCTACAGTTCAGAGGTAAATGGTGTACTTTTACTCCACTACATGTATTTAATACCTTTAGTTACTTTGCAGATCTGGATGAATGATGTGAAATATCATCAAGTCTTAAATCAGACTTTAGTTCCACCTGGCGTAAATTCACCAGCTACATTGCAGTATACAAAGTCATTCAAACTAGCTGCCCCTTTACCAGCTTTGAGAACACTTTAATGATCAATCATTATAAAACATATCACATTATTCTGAAATGGACCAGTCTGCACAATCACTACTTTTACTGTCGCTACTTTAACGACATTTTGATGATAATACTTTTCTACTTTTACTGTAACACAGTATTCCTACACTCTGTTACTTCTACTTTTACTCAAATACAAGATCTGAGTACTTCTACTTTTACTCAAGTACAAGATCTGAGTACTTCTACTTTTACTCAAGTACGAGATCTGAGTACGTCTACTTTTACTCAAGTACAAGATCTGAGTACCACCTCAGTATTTGATGCATTGTTATAAATATTATATAAAGTTAAATGTTTACCTCGTTTTGGTTGAATGTAGCTGTGTCTTTTTCGGTGTGCACACGTGCCTTCATGTCAAATGTACTACACATGCACACAATGCACAATTACTGTCATTATTTTAACAGAAGGTTTCACATTTAACTTTAAATAAATAATGCTCACAATTCAGACCAGTAGACCCGAAGGAAACAGAGGAACGTTTCTTTGACTTTCAAAATAAAACGCTTCTCGTATTTCCTGTTCTCATTCATAACACTCCGTTTGATGTCTCACTATGGGATGCGCCTCATCGCGGAGCAAACAGAAGCATCAATCTCATTACGCCAATCCTGATTGGCTGGTGATCTTGACGTCAGCGTCAGGGAATTCACCCCCTATAAGTAGCTTGTGCCACGACGCATGCGTCATTCAAACACCTCTTCTCGCTTCAGAGCACTTCTCTATAGTAGCTGGACAAGCTTAACGGTCCACAGGCTGAACCCAAATATCCATTTCGGTCGACGGGCGCTCGCCGGCTACTCCTTCTGCTTTGCAGGAAGACGGTAATACTAACACCAGTTAGTATTAAAATCGACCTCGCCCTTCTCTTCCCCGGAAAGTAAGGTAGGTCTGATTTTTTTTTTAAGCTAGCAACACACCACGGTAGCGATGAAGTTTTTTCTTTTCTCTTCTCCACGGAGCAAGAAAGGATTATAGGAGCTTACTGTCACACCAGTCAGTATTCTCCGGGAATAAAAGACCCACACCGTCCTTTTCTCCGGATTAAGGACAGGGTGGTAACATCTTTTTTCTCCCATCTTACCTGTTGGGAGCGGGCCCTCTCCACGCCACGAGCGTCACGGTGGCTCGACTCTGCGGCTGCGGGAGGACGAAGAGGACGCATCTGACTCCTGTCCGAGTCAGATGAAGAGGAAGAGGACACCTTCATGTCATCGGCTCAGGCTGCAAAGCCTGGAGCGAGGGCTGCTCTCCCGGGCGATAGCACACCAGCTTCGCCCTGTCTGAGCATGGACCTGCAGGCCGTGTGTAAACGCGCTGCGGCCAGACTCGACATCCCGTGGCCTGAAATGGACATCCCGCTACGAAGGGAAACATTTTCCCCAAGCAGCGCGGATGAAGAGGCAACTCCTTCCGGTCTTCCCGGAGATATTGGATGAGGTGTCGGTCTCGTGGAGAGACCGGCCCTTCAGCAACAAGGTCCCAATCCAGGGTGCCTCCTCCCTAGACTGTGACGGAATGGAGAAGCTCGGCCTGCTCCGCATACCGCCCATGGAACCGCTGGTAGCGGCCCACCTCCTACCGAGGATGGGCCCGTCACCAAGCAGGAACCCCACGCTGCCAGCAATATCGTATATTAACCGCCAAGGGGGTCTGCGCTCTCTCCAGTTACACACACTGTCGCGCAAACTTATCCTATGGAGCGGTAGACATCTCCTCTCTCTGAGAGCGACGCACGTACCGGGAGTGATGAACCTCGGGGCAGATCTACTGTCCAGATGTGCACCACTTTATGCAGACTGGACTCTACATCCTAGGATTGTGAACCAGCTGTGGGTGCGTTACGGCAGAGCCGCGGTGGATCTGTTCGCATCGAAAGACAACGCTCAGTATCAGCTGTTCTTTTCGATGCGCAATCTAAATGCACCGTTAGGCGTGGATGCACTCGCGCACGATTGGCCCCCGGGCCTTCTGTACGCGTTCCCACCCCTGGCTGGAGTGATCCTTGCAGCTGGGCAACCTTTATACCTTCTTGTGGCTCCGCCTCTAGATTGGCGGGCACAAACAGGACGACACTCCCAGTACCTGCCAGAGGACAGCAAGGCAGGGAGCACAGCCAGGCAGAAGGGGGGAGGGGTCGTGTAGTGGACATTTTTATTATATCATTCTTATTATATCCTTCATATGCTTAAACCAAATGCTTCTTATTTCCTCTTGTTGTGCTTTTACCATTATCATTCTATTATATTCTCTTATGGGTTATTCCCAGGCTCTGCAAGGCCACAGCTGTTTTAGCCGACTGGGAGACTCATACACAGTCACACAAGAACCGTTATGCTATCTGAAGGTGTCTCATAACAATCTCGCCGTGTGAATACAGGAGTTATAACATTCCCACTCTTTTCTTATATAATCTCTGCTGTTTCATTGTTCTGCTCACTCTCGGGCAGACTATTTTATACTCCGTTCGACTTGTGACATATTTAATTATTCTATCGTGTATTTGAAGCTTCAAATAAATAACCAAAAGACAGCTTTTCTCGATTCACCATTTATTTGTTTTGATCACTTTGACTTGTACTCTCCAGCCGTGTTTGGGTCCTAGATTTCCATAACAGTCGTCACACCCCCTCCCTTAAAATGGAGGACCCACTAGGATCCTCCAACCTGAGGCACAAAAACACAACCACCAAACACAATAGACACAACCAAAGTTAACCTTGAAATGTTCATACAACCTGCAAGCACATCTGTAGCCTCTTGCTCAACCCCTCAGCAACTTTGGTACCTAAGAAGCATTTTAAGAGAGGGCAAAACAGAAAAACCAGACACCCCTGCAGGGAGAAAAACACTAGTTAACCTAGGAGGTTATAGCCCTGGACATGGCATCATCCACGCCACGCCTAATGTCCAGATGAAAAGGCTGGAGGACTGACGACCAACACACTTGTGTCTTTTGAAATCATTAGGCCATTTAAATCTTTTGTTACAAACATTGCAGCTGTATATTTCTCTCCTGTGTGGACTCTCATGTGTCTCTTTAAATCTGTATTCTGTGAAAAAGCTTTCTTACAGACAGAGCAGCTAAAGGGTTTCTCTCCTGTGTGGATTTTCATGTGTCTCTTTAAATCTGTATTCTGTGAAAAAGCTTTCTTACAGACTGAGCAGCTAAAGGGTTTCTCTCCTGTGTGGATTTTCATGTGTCTTTTTAAATCTGTATTCTGTGAAAAAGCTTTCTTACAGACTGAGCAGCTGAATGGTTTATTTTCAATACTTAGGCTTGAATCACTGACAGATTCATGTTTATTTTTCAGTGAGTTTGTGCCTGACGCTGGTTCTCTGGTCTTTTTCCATAGTTATTAATGAGACTAAATGAAAAACAGGTATAAAATACTATATAACAGTAACAAAAAAGTTGTTAAAAACAACAAGAATAGAGTTTAAAAGGAGAGTGATTTGTAAAATATCCAAAAATAAAAATCTGTTTACAGTTCTGTTTCATATGGGTGTTGAGATGTATCCATAGATCTCTTCATGTTGCTCTCAAAGTGCACCAGATTGATGCTTTTAACATCAATATTTAAAAAAAATCTTCCCGGGGGACCATGCCCCCGGACCCCCCTATAGGAGGTTAGGTCCCCCCCCCAGTTAAATCATGTTCACATGGATAGGATACTAAATACATTTGCACACATCTTGTGTCCATATCTTTCTGTTTTGGTTGTCATGCCACACCGTGCATGTGCATGCATACGTGAGTCATGGTGAGATATCTGGATTAAGAGGTTGCTTTTTTTTTGCACAGAATGAAAGAAAGGCCAAATGAATGGGCTGTGATTTTAGTTTTTTTAAGCAGAGGTTGAGTTCAATCATTTGTACGACCCTCTGAGGATGTTGTAAAAATTGAAAGGAAAAAGGTTCCCCCCCCTGCTGTAAAAAATAATAAAAACCCTTGATTTTTAACTTAACATCTCTGTCTCCTATTGATCTAAGTATATAAAGAATAGCCAGTTAATTGAAGCATTATAGCACAGGCCTTTGTCAGATGGTATATTACGCTGTTTTTTTTCTGCTTCGAATAGTTCTCTTTTTTTTCACCATACCTGTGTTTGCATCACTGTAACCAATGAGTACCTGCATGTGTGTGAGAATGGCCCTGACACCATTTCAGCCCAGATTTAAACTCCTGGCAGGACAATAAGCTCCAGCTCAATTCTCGCTCTGAATTTTAAAAAAGTGAGTATGGGACTGCAATATAAGAGGGAAAGAAAGAGAAACTTTAAAACTGTTCAGTTGTTATGATATAAAGACTGATATTGTTCTATAATCGTCTGAAACTGTTAAGTCATGATGTGAAACGGTTAACAAAGAAAAAGGGAAACTCAAGCTGCTGCTACACTTTATTTTATTTATCTCAAATTAAGCACTTTTAAGATGCACATATTTTCAAAAGCTATTTCATTTATTTTCTCTATTTATTTAAATGCAGCCCGAGAGGAACATTACACATATCCACAGTATTTACTGTATAGTTCAATGTTAACTGACAATAGTTGTTTATGAATTGTACTTTCGTTATTTGATTGGCAGTCAGTTGTTGATTACATGCAGACGTTGATAAAGCTGCAGCTACTTCAATATATATCACACTAATTCATAAAGCAACTTAGACATTTTGATGTTCCGGACCTTTGCATGGGGAGATTGTCTCTAACTGGACCTTGTTGCATTTTAGTTGAATACCCCTGGTTTAGTGCCTACGTGTTGTGTACTTTTGTTTTATGTTGCGGACTGCCTCACGAGCCACTACTATTGAGTAGGGAGGCGGGTCGTAACATGTGACCACACAGGGGGTGACCAGTGATCATGGCTCTATTGCACTTTGAGGTCAGGGGTCAGTTATCTCATGAATAAGCGTATTCCTTGTAACGGCATGAAAGCCCTCTCTTCAGTCTGAGTAGTTGTACTCGGCTGTGGAGACATTGCTCTCTGTATGCTGTGCGCCTCTTTTGAAAAACATGATTAAAGACTCAGGACAACTCTTTGACTAGTTTATTTCAAGAATTTCCACCACAACATGTAGAAAGCTTTTCATTTTATATTGGTTAAACACAAGTCTCACAACATCAACAGAAGCCAAACAAGTCATCACAACAAGTCAATGAGAAGATAATGAGTTAGAGATGTCGCTAAAAGTGGCTTGATGGAAAGTTCTGATTCTGTCTGGATCACCTTTTCAAAGCATATCATTTGTAGGAAGAACCAATAAAAGTTAAACTAACAAAAAAGCTTCAGAAAAGTTTATTTGCACTATCGGAAAACATGATATTAAAATAACCAGTGCACCAAAAATAAACACATGTTTGTTATAATCAGTGTTGGGACTAACTAGTACTCTAACGCATTACTTTTTAAATTCAGTAACTCAGTTACCGTTACTACATGGTGCGTTACCTCCGTTAGTTTTTTTATATAGTCAACAGCCAGGTGAACAGAGATGAGAACTGTACTTAAGTACAGTACTTGAGTAAATGTACTTAGATACTTCCTGTGTCACATGCGGAGACGGGCTGTGGGCGTGTTTGTGTTGTTTACTAACAAGACTATCATGGCGGCGGCGGAGCTCAAGTCTAGTTTCTCCACCTGGAGATATTCTCACTATTTCACTTTTGTCGAGCACAAAGAAAATAACGTTTTAGTTAAATGTAATAGCATGTCCGGGCGGCACACGGCATATGGGACGGAAAACTTTTTCCAACTACCTGGAGAAAGAATATACAAAAATGTAAAGCCAGCTAATATCGATGATATCCAGATTGCATATAATGCATGTCAAGTTGATCAACAGATTGTATTATTCTCCAATGCAATAACAGAACTGAAATTAAGGCTATAAGGGCATTAATATAATGGGAGCCCTTTTTTAAGTAACTAAAACGTTACTTTTCACAGTAACGCATTACTTTTTGGTGTAAGTAATCAGTAAAGTAACTGAGTTACTTTTGAAATGAAGTAACTAGTAATGGTAACTAGTTACTGGTTTCAGTAACAAGCACAACACTGGTTATAATGAGACAACAGGAGGTGCAGCTGCAGAGGTTGCATGCAATGTATTTCCCCTTTAAGAGATAAGAAATATGGAGTTAATGATCCTCTCTATCTCTACTTGCTCTGAACCACTGTCACACACACCTTCAGTGGTAATATCTTCACTTCCCCCTCAGTGTTAAAGTACGGAAACACCCTCTCAGTGAAAGTGTGTGTGAAGGTGTGTATGTGTGTGTTAGTGTCAGGATCAGAGAACGACAACTTTCCTCTGTTCCAGTCCAGATCCACTCTGACCCTCTGGAGCTTCTTCTTCAGGCTGAGCGGAGTGTCTGGATGTAATGAAGGCTCTGCAGAGTATTTACCGTCAAAGAGACTTATTCCCCATAATCCAGAGCCTATGCTTCCCTTCCTCCGGACAGACTCTGCTAACACACCCAGATACCAGAATGCACTGTCTGTGACCTGGACATCCCAGCTGTGAGTCCCGGAGTTAAAGCCCTCAGAGCTCAGGACAGTCCATTCATAATCAAACCTCTCTGGATTATCAGGAAGCTTCTCTCCTTCCTCCTCCTCTCCTCTCACACTGGTCAGACCTTCAGACAGGATGAGTCTTTGATCAGCAGTGTTTGGGTCCAGGGTGAGAGGAGAGTAGGTCACCATGTCCTTCATCTTGCTCCAGATGTTGAAGCTGAGGTTGCCCAGGTGTTTGGCCTGGTCTATCAGAGCTCCTGAGGGCAGCTGTGTATCCTCCAGCAGGGGGCGCTGCAGCCTCTCCACTGCAGCCTTGTAGTTGTGCAGGAAGGAGACATCTTCAGCTCTCAGCTCCTCCTCCGTGGCTCTGACTGTGTGTGCTATCTCTCTGCTCACAGCCTCCATCTTCTCCTCCATCTTCTCCTTCATCACCCTCCTCTTCTGCTCCTCTTCCTCCCTCAGTGCAGCCACCCTGGCCTCCTCTTCCTCTTCTAGAAAATGGTGAAGCTTCTTAAACTGCTCCTTAATCTGCATCTCTGTGCGTTGAGCCTGGACCTTCAGGTGTCCTGCTGTTTGATCAAACTTCACTTTAACTTCTTCAGAGAGCTCCCGTTTCTCCTGAAAGCGCTGCAGAGCTTTCTGGAGCTCCTTCTTGAGATCCTGAGCAGCTTCATTGATGGGTCTGAAGCTGTGGTTGGTGTGTGTTCTTGAATCTCTGCAGACGAGACACACTGGCTGCTGATGGTCCAGACAGAAGAGTCTGAGTTTCTCAGAGTGCAGACTGCAGAGAGCCTCTGGAGGACTTTGATCTCTCTCCAGTAAGAAGGTCTCACACAGGTTCTTCAATGCCAGGTTGCAGGGAGGATCCATCAATGACCTTGTCTTACAAACTGGACACGCCTTTACTTCTTTCCCCGTCCACCAGGTCTGCAGACAGGCTTTACAGAAGCTGTGGCTACAGGACAGACAAACAGGATCTCTAAAGACTTCCCGACAGATCGGACAGCAGAGATCTTCCTCTAACCTGGAAGCCATGTTGTCTCCGAGTGAAGCTGAAACACAGCAGACAGGAAGTACAGTCCGTCTGATCGTCTTATTCTCAGTCCGTCTGTCTCTCTGCAGTGAGGGAGAAAAAGAAAGTGTTTCCTGGTTAGTCTCTCTGTTCACCACAAACACCAGCAACTCCTCATCAGCCCTCCGTAAACTGGTTTAACCTCATTTCATCTCTGCAGTACGGGACATTTTAACCCTGAAGTAGCTCAGAGTATCATTCAGTTGTACAGTCTTAATGAAGCTTCTAAAGCAGTGTTTCTCAAACGTTTTCATACCAAGGACCACTTACCCAATAAAAAACTCGCGGACCACCTAACTCCACAAATATCCCAAAACACATCGTTTTTCTAGAACATATTACAAATCGCCTGAAAATGGTAGAAACAGGTGGCAACATGTGTGACGAAGGTGTTGCGCTGGGCTATATCATGCAATCGAAATGAAACTTCTGCTTGCTCCATTGCGGAGATATTCCCGCGAGAGTGCGGAAAACTTAAATGTATTTATTTATTTCAAATGTGAATTTTTACCAATATACTCACAAACCACTAGGGGGCCCTCACGGAGCACCAGTGGTCCGCGGACCACACTTTGAGAAGCACTGTTCTAAAGTGTAGCAGGACTTTCAGCTCCACAGAGGAATTTGAAATAAATAAATACATTTCAGTTTTACACACTCTCGCGGGAATATCTCTGCAATGGAGCGAGGTTAAGTTTCACTTTTGATTACATGATATAGCCCAGTGCAACACCTTCATCACACATGCTGCCACTTGTTTGTAAAATGTTCAGGCGATTTGTAATCTGTTCTAGAAAAACGATGTGTTTTTTGATATTTGTGGAGTTAGGTGGTCCGCGAGTGTTTTTTTATTGGGTAAGTGGTCTTTCTGGAACCATATAGGCGTGTATAAATCACTTAACATTGAAAAACAACACATTTTACACTGCTGAGAGTAAACCAGTTGTATGTTGATTAAACCTGTCGGATAAGCTATTTTGTAACCAGTGTTGTCCACGTATAGAGAGGAAATGTTGTCAACAACTCATCAGTGCAGACAAAGGGGTAAAGACACTCATGGGCTTTGAGAACATGGCACCTTTAAAGAAGCGTGTGTTGTCTCTTTTATATGTATATTGTTATTTGCATATGTAGATCAAATCAGGGCTGTGATTGGTTTCAAGTTAAACCTGATTTAGGTGAAACTGAATGTACTCAGGTACTCTACCTAAGTACAATTCTTAGGTACTTGTACTTCACTTGAGTATGTCCAGTTTATGCTACTCTGTACTTTTACTCCTCTACAGTTCAGAGGTACATGGTGTACTTTTACTCCACTACATGTATTTAATACCTTTAGTTACTTTGCAGATCTGGATGAATGATGTGAAATATCATCAAGTCTTAAATCAGACTTTAGTTCCACCTGGCGTAAATTCACCAGCTACCCTGCAGTCTACAAAGTCATTCAAACTAGCTGCCCCTTTACCAGCTTTGAGAACACTTTAATGATCAATCATTATAAAACATATCATATATATTATTCTGAAATGGACCAGTCTGCACAATCACTACTTTTACTGTCGCTACTTTAACGATATTTTGATGATAATACTTTTCTACTTTTACTGTAACAGAGTATTCCTACACTCTAGTACTTCTACTTTTACTCAAGTACAAGATCTGAGTACTTCTACTTTTACTCAAGTACGAGATCCGTACTTTGATGATAATACTTTTCTACTTTTACTTGAGGAACATTTTGAATGCCGGACTTTTACTGTAACAGAGTATTCCTACACTCTGGTACTTCTACTTTTACTCAAGTACCTCGTTTTGGTTTAATGTAGCTGTGTCTTTTTCGGTGTGCACACGTGCCTTCATTTCAAATGTACTACACGTGCACAATTACTGTCATTATTTTAAAAGAAGGTTTCACATTTAACTTTAAATAAATAATGCTCACAATTCAGACCAGTAGACCCGAAGGAAACAGAGGAACGTTTCTTTGACTTTCAAAATAAAACGCTTCTCATATTTCCTGTTTCCTCTCCTCGTGTTTTTAGTTTAGTTTTAAAGGTCTTTGTCTCCTGATGAAGCGTTGAACACATGGGTTTTACACTCACCTGAGAGTCCGAGGCTGCTGCTGCTGCTGCTGCTGCTGCTGCTGCTGCTGCTGCTGCTGCTGCTGCTGCTGCTGGTTCTCCGGGGTCTTGCTGTCCTCCTCCACTCCGCCTTCACTGCTCCTGCTCCGGCTGTGTGTGTGAAGTATACCCTGTGCTCCTTTAAATCTCCTTCAAATCTCGTGGAAACGGTGTGTTCACGTGATCAAATCTCGTTCTGTGTGCTGAATTCAGGAACACTGGTATTTATTTTCTTGTTGTTTATTTATTCATAAATTCATTCTTCTTCAAACTCTTATTTCATCTTGATTCTGAAGAAGTTGTTTGATATGGTGATGCCATTAAAGCTCCTTGGTCAGTGTATGTTTTGGTCTTTGGATTTTCTTTTCACAAATGGATATTCAAAAGCAAAAAACGAGTGGATATTTGGCGTTTTTCTTTATCATGGTCAAAAAGGGATTTACTAAAGTTAAAAAACGGGATGATTTTAATTTTCTACTTCTCAAAAGAAAAAGAAAATCACTAGAAAACAGAAACAAACCAAAAAATCATATTCTGCTACCGGAAGTTACCTTACAAATTAAGAGCGCAGATGAGGACGGTCCATTTTTCGCAACGAAAATGGACGACACATATTGAGCCCAGAAAATGAATGTTATTAAGGGCTGTGAATATAATAGACCTATGTCTGAAATAGATATTTAAAAAAATGTTTACGAGGGATATCGTATTTACTGACAAGTTCCTCAAATGTAAAAAAGTTCCCATTATAACTTCCAAACATAACAATACGGTCCCCATTCCTCACGATATTATTAGTATTTGTTAGTTTCTATTGGTTAAATTCCACCACAGTAGAAATAGTATAGAAGTACAAAACCCACTCGTCAGAACGGCCAATTCTGGAACCATATAGGCGTGTATAAATCACATAACATTGAAATACAACACATTTTACACTGCTGAGAGTAAACAAATACATTTCAGTTTTCCACACTCTCGCGGGAATATCTCCGCAATGGAGCGAGGTTAAGTTTCACTTTCGATTGCATGATATAGCCCAGTGCAACACCTTCATCACACATGCTGCCACTTGTTTGTAAAATGTTCAGGCGATTTGTAATCTGTTCTAAAAAAACGATGTGTTTTTTGATATTTGTGGAGTTAGGTGGTCCGCGAGTGTTTTTTTATTGGTCAAGTGGTCTTCTGGAACCATATAGGCGTGTATAAATCACATAACATTGAAAAACAACACACTTTACACTGCTGAGAGTAAACCAGTTTTATGTTGAGTAAACCTGTCGGATAAGCTATTTTGTAACCATTGTTGTCCACGTATAGAGAGGAAATGTTGTCAACAACTCATCAGTGCAGACAAAGGGGTAAAGACACTCATGGGCTTTGAGAACATGGCACCTTTAAAGAAGCGTGTGATGTCTCTTTTATATGTATATTGTTATTTGCATATGTAGATCAAATCAGGGCTGTGATTGGTTTCAAGTTAAACCTGATTTAGGTGAAATTGAATGTACTCAGGTACTCTACCTAAGTACAATTCTTAGGTACTTCACTTGAGTATTTCCAGTTTATGCTACTCTGTACACATGTAGTAAAAATGCCTGTTTTGAAGCCTTAAAATGGTGCAGGAAAAGGACTTTACAGTTAAGAGAAGAGAACAAAGGAAAGAAAACTGTTATAAAGGGTAACATTAATGACTGACATAATATGAGGTCCTTGGTACTCAGACTCTAGCCAAAATAGGGTCAAAGAGTATATGAGAGTGAGAGTGCGTTAATTAATATATTTGGCAGTTTGGAGTAAGTCTGTAGATTTGTTTGTGTGTGTGTGTTTCATGTACAGGCCTCACAAGATAATTAATTTTGTTTGATACATTTTCCCGGAAATGATTGCAATAAACAATAATATTGTCGGCACCGTTGTTTGACCATTTTAGACCACTGACATAATAATATATAATAATAATTCAAGTACATCCTTTCAAACTGCTAGTCACATCCTCATGTAAATGGCAATTTATCGAGGTCAGAAAAGTTATCCGAGTTCATTTTTATGTATCGTACGATAAGTCAATGAATTGCTTATCGCGACAGACCTATGCACACAATAAAACAGTGGAAACAATCATGTGTTTGACTTTCATTAGTGAATGAAACTTTGTGCCCTTTATAGTTTGTGTCCAATATTGTGTATTTGTATATATCCTATATATGCTAAGGTCCCGCTGCTGACACGATAGCAGTCATTTAGTGCGCATGTGTGTAATTAAACCCATGATATCAAAATCTCACTCCAGCCAGGTACCCAAAGTTGGCAACCCTGCTAAATGGTCTAATGGTCATTGGTGCGAGGTGCGGGGCGAAACTCACGGATGTGATTTCAAAACAAAAGCACTCGTTTGCTTGGAACTGTGATAATAATATAAGTACATTTACTCAAGTACTGTACTTAAGTATACATTTGAGGTACTTGTACAAGTGGTAGTCCCTCACCAGTGTTGAACACTAAGGCTTATAGTCGGTTTTCTTCTTTCTAAGGTGTTTGACGGGGGTTCAGGTGACAGATTTTATAATAACTATTTTCTGCTTTAAAGGACTTTCCATATTAGGCTCCTCTATCCTTCACTTGTTGACGGGATTAATGCAATTCATTAGTTATGGAAGAGTCACTGCAATATGAGTTTTAATTAATACACTTTTTCACAATGTATGCAATGTATACCCCTCATTTATTCAAAAGCAGGATATTAAAGAAATTAGTTTTCCTGACAGATTCCAAGTTAACACACGCACAACGATTAAACTGTCTCTTCAAGGATAACTAACTTTAGTAGGACACACTGAGAAAATATTGCTGTATTGTTCAGATCAGTATATTAGTCCCACTTAAGGGTGTAGTTTTATATTATCGGGCTCCACATCTGGACATCACAGCGGATCAGTGACACATGCAAACACCAGCGTGGCTAAACTCAAGCCTGTAGTCTCAAAATGATGGTGGGTCATGTCCTACAACTGACAAGTTTCCTGGGTTTTTTGGGTGTGATCCCCACTTGAAAAGGGATGAGGCGTCTACCGGACTTTGGGAACAGGATTTCACCTCCAGTGACAAAGCTTCTTTTCAATATTTTTTATTTTGATGTAGAAGTTCACTTTATGCAGATTTGTATGCAGTCACTCTGTGCAGTCACTTTGTGCAGGTGAAAAACCTTTGAAACAAAAAAGAACATTTTAGAATTTGTAACCATGTAAATAAAGCGGATTATTTTAACTTGACTTTTCTGGAAATGTTGACAATAAAGTTAATTATTATTTTTAAACTAGAAACTATTATTTCCCCTTCTTTCACAGAGGTATTCAATGAATAAAATAAGACTTTAACATTTACGCTTCTAAATCAAATGGATTCTTTATAAGACATTTACTACTTCTAAACAAGAAAGCTTCCTTCTAAGCTAAATAAA
>JAMFTG010002300.1:0-17946 GCA_023974075.1 Chaenocephalus aceratus
TGCACAAGAATTCATACTTTGATTTCCTTTATTATTGTTGGAGTGATGTACTCTTCTCACGGTCTTCAGCAATAAAGCAACACATGGTATGTTGTCTGTATGACTTCCCAAACTTAACGCACCTATCGAGGGTTTTTGAGACAATGTGAAGCCTGTAAAGCTTTTCTATCATTCCTATTTTTATTCCTGCTTGATTGTTGTGGAATAACTCAGAAAATCACACACTTTGAAATATTGTCTTGAAATGTTTTCCTTTGCAAAAGAACCAGCATTTCACAAATAGGGTTGATTTCTCTACCTGTATATTTGTGTTACCAAAATATCTTAAAAACTGAATGATTGAAACTCAGTGAAAAAAAACGGACAAACGTAATGTTTTAAATAATAGAAGTTTGCTGATAAAATGGTGACAACTCATCGATTTATTCATTTATTTGAACAGATTTGAAAATATACTTTTTATAAAAGATTCCTAAAACGTGTTACAATGTAGAGACAGATGGATTTACCCTTGAAAAGATGATCAAGCTATTTTTCACAAGTTTACATTTAAATTGTACTCTTGCTTTTGCGGTCATATTAACAAAATAGAAGGGATTTGTATTATCAGAGCTAGAGCAACATAGAATGCAGAACAGACAACCATTACGTGTCACACTAAATTATATTTTACATATTATAAAGAATCCAAATACATTCGTCATACATTTTTACATAATTATACACCCGTTTATATAAAATTAGATATTTTGTAAATGTTGGACTTTTCCATTATGTCGTGAAAATGTTGAGAAAAATATAACGTACAAATCACAACTTCAACAAACAAGATGGTTTTATCTAAATTAAAATAGAAACACAGACAAAAATCAAACAGGGAAAATCCCAGTCCCAGCCGTGTTAGAGTTCCGGACATATTGTAGTGGCTCTATTTAAACTTCCGCCTACTTCAGCTCACACAACTCAGCTGAGCCTCCAGGAGGGTGTGGAAGCAGAAACCCAGGGATAGAGAGGCTGAGTGAAGGTGGTCTGCTCTCTGTGGAGGAGGGTCATGGTGTCAGACACGCTGTAGTAAGAGAGAGAACCTGCTCTGTGATCCAGGTACACTCCTATTCTGGAGGACGGAGGGCCTGAGACGGGAGTAGAAATATATTGATGGTAGAATGCATATTTACCGCCACTGTTTACACTCTAATGCCCAAGATTTGTTATTACATCCAAATCCACATTCAGTAAGTGTCCCCAGTTCTGTTAATATCCCTTGTATGCCACTGCTATACTTAAGCTCCCCCGCTCCCCGCTCCACTCCACCTCCCAGTAACAACGTCCAGTTAGACCCTCTGTACTCAGGACCTGACAATCATCAACAAATCTGTCTGGGTGAGCAGAATATGGCTGATCTACTTTCATCACTGTTGCTTCTTCCTGTTCCTGTCACTCAATGACAACAGCCAGTGTGCTGTATTTGGGTCCAATTGTGATTTGACGAAATATCTCCTGAATCCAGCTCTGGTTCTGGGCTCTGCTTGGGTCTTTAAAACATCCACTCAGTCACTGCCAGAGAGATGTTTTCCACGCCCTCAGTCACAACACCCTGCAGTTTATCTCTGGTCTCTGACACCGCCGCGGGTCACGTCCTCAAATACGCGCAGAGGCAGATATTCAATGCTGGGTAAGTCTTCAGACTCACTCAGACGGGACAGTGAGGGGTAGTTGTTGAGGAAATGCAGGTGGTCCTCGGTGTGAGACAGCTGCAGCAGCTCAGCGTCTGTCCTCCGCAGCTCAGTGATCTCCTGCTGCAGCTTCTCCTCAACATCTTGAGCTCCGACTCACTGGGTTTTCTGCTGGGCTTGATCTTCTGCTTCACCTCAGAGCTTCTTTTCTCAATGAGATGAATGAGCTCAGTGAAGATCTTCTCGCTGTCCCTCACTGCTTCATCAGCGGAGCGATTGATAGCCTCCACCCTCTGTTGAAGCGCCTTTGACGTCCTTCTCTCTGTCCTGGGCTCTCTGTTGGACTTCTCCCCCGGCTCACCCCGAGCTCCTTCTGCCTGTCAGCCCTCTCTGCTGCAGCGGAGACGGTGTCATGGCCTTTGTGGTCATCCATGGAGCAGAGATTAACAGATGCTCTGCTGATCGGTGCGGCAGAAAATCTTCATCACCTCGTCGTGGCGAGAGCAGATGTTCTCCTGAAGCTTTGAGGTGGCTTCAACCAACTTGTGTTTCTTTAATGGAGCGACATCAAAGTGAGGTTGGAGGTGTTGCTCACAGAAAGAGGCCATACACACCAGACAGGACTTGAAGGCTTTCAGCTTCACCCCGTAGCAGCAATCACAGACCACATCTCCAGGTGTTGCAATGGAAAGATCAGGTGAAGCATCTTGAAGCCCTATTTTCCTTCAGTTCCTCCACTAACTCTGCAAGCATGGTAATTTTTCACCAGGGCAGGCCTCGGTTTGAAGCTCTGCCTGCACTGTGGGCAGCTGTAGGGTTTCTCCTCATCCTCCTTACCCCATCAGTCTTTAATACAGCTCATGCAATAACTATGCCCACAGGGAATAGTTACCGGATCCTTTAGATAATATCCAGACAGATCGAACAGCTCAGTTTTTTCCCGACCCAGACTCACTTGCTGCGCCATTTCTCCTCGACGACAGTGAATGTCCAGTAAGTTTCACTTTTTGTTTCCTGATGTTGAATCACTGATCTACAACGTATGGGATGTTTCAGCACTTACACGTCACCCACGTGTGCTTACACCCATCTTTCAACTGTCAAATCTGTGAAAGGGGAGGAACAACGTCTGAGCTGTGTAGACTACTAGACTTTGAGCAGGAGGAGCCTCGCATAGCCAGTAAATAAAGTCCGCAGTGTGTGGGGAGGCGAAGTCCACGCCCATCTAATTCCGGTCTATTAAACACTTTTAAAACCTAGGGCTGAAGTCGAATAGTCCATTTAGCTTAGGAACCTTCCTAAAGGAGTGAAATGACCCGGAAGTCCCTCAGTGGCAGCCATGATAAGTGCCGTTCGAATTCTCTAGAATGATGAGAATGAAAGGAAAGGAGGTTTTCAAACTTCCTTTATCACCTCCTTTAGCTTAGAACCACTGGACCTCCCTAACCGACAGGAGAAGCGAAAATGCTGCCCCACAATGCCTTGCAGCCGCAGCATTTGCCGTCACTCAACAGTCGGCCGTTCACGGAAACAACCGATTATGACCGAGAAATGATATCATGAAAAGTTACGGTGCTTATTAAGCTTTTTAAAACGTATGTGGTAAGTTGCCAAAGTGCTTTGTTTTGAACGTTCATCAGTATTATAATCAAAAAGAGAATAAGAACGTTAGTTTTTACTGAAATGATCAAATAAAGTCAACATTTCAGTCTTTACTGAGCTGTGTGGAGTTTGTTCAACTTCTAAAAGATGTTTGAATGGTGATATACAGAGTGATAGATGTTAAGGACTAACGTTCATAATAAATACATCTGTATTGATTTTAAGATCTTTAGTTCATACAATCATACGTATTGGGATCATTTGTATTAATGTGGACCGGAGGGAGAGGGTGACGAGCATAAGTTTCACTTTCCTTTTTTATTTCAATTCCAACTTTGGGTCCTGAAGAATATGTTTCTCTGTTGTCCACGTTCATAAAGCAAAGCAGCAGCATCAGAGCACGGTGCAGAGTCTCTAGATGAGTTTACAGCAGTCCCTCGTTCTTATTAAACATCCATGTTGTAGTCCGCTGTATAGAAAACTGTGGTTTCCATGGTTTCCCCACAGCAGCTGGCGCATCATAAACACGTCGGATAGTGAAAGTGCATTCGGATTCTCTAAAGTACCGCAGTCTCTTCTCCTAAGTGCTTTTGAATTCTCCTATCCACTATCCCTTAACCCCGTGACGTTTCACTCAGAGGTCAAGGAATAGACGATAGGGTTAGAACTTAGGAGCTGATTTTTAAACTATCCGACTGCAGCCTAAAGCATTACAAAAAGTGAAAAGACTACAAGAAATCCCAGAATGCTCCTCGCTCCATACGTTCTACTTTAAAAAACATCCGTACTCGGACCGTTGGATTCAAATTTCTGACCGTTAGGAAGAATCCTCCCCTTTATTTGTTGCCAAAATTGTCAAAAACAGTACACATATTTAAATTGATAACAAATCATAATATACATGCATATATTTTATTTTTTGAATCGTCATATCTTTTTCTAACAGACCGGCAGCGGTGTAACACCGACTGTTGACGGTGTAACACCACACTGGAGAAGACGCTTGCATCCCTTCATTGTAAATTGTTTTTTAGCTCCATTTATTCTCCTTTAAATATCTTTAATTCATCGTAAATGAGTTGCAGCGGAGACAGCGATGATGACAGCAGTTGTAAGCGGAAGGTGGCTTATGTTTACAGCCCGGAATACATCCAGACTTGCGATAGTTTATCCAAAGTACCAAACAGGGTGAGTTACCTTGAACGTTACTGTGAGGCGTTTTACCTCACTGGTTCTTTCAATATTTAAATGTATTCTCTGCTCATTTCCAGGCAAGTATGGTCCACTCACTGATAAAGCCTACGGACTCCTTAAACACATGAGGTGAGTGAAGCTAATGTTGGTTTCTTAGTTTAACAGAGCTATTAAAACACATTTTAATAACAGAGAAATAGCATCGCATAAGGTTGCTTTACAGACGAACAACAAGTATGTTTTACCTAGGTGCTTCCTGTAGTGCTAACCTTTTAAAAGTACTCCTTAAATAGTTTTGACTTTTTGAGAAGCGCTATGCAGTTCTGCTTTGTCGGCACCAGGGGGCACTATAACACAAGCTTCAAAAAACAATAATAACAGCTTTATTAAAGGCCAAGAAATCCATATATTGAATAGAAAAAGATGTCTAGTTTCCCCACAATGTATTCCTGTGAGTAAGATAAGATAAAATGGACCTTTATTAATCCCTGTGGGGAAATTCAGGAGTTTAAACAGCAGCAACACTGGAGATTGAAAAACAGGGCAGATAGACAAATTATTACAATTAAAGATACAATTATATTCAGGTAAGTAACTGTTAAAATAAGAAATGAACACATAAGACGTCTTGGACTGTCACAGTATAAAATGCACTGTCACCATGTGTCACTGATTTCTGGGACACTTGATTTAAATGAAGCTCAGCGCAAGTTCTTTCAGGAAGACTGGGTATGTATACGTTCACTCCTTAGCTGCATATTATCCGCTCATCACGGGCGTTGCCTATAACCCATTACAGTCACCTCGTTCTCCAGCAGCCCAATCACCGAGCTGCAGCCAAACTTTAAAATGGTTCTCCTCTCTCCTGCAGTCAGCTGTGACTTCAGGTTTTCATGCTGCGGCCCGCCTCCTCCTCATCACACCTCCTCTTCATCACATCTCCTCATCACATCCAGATCTTCAGCATCATCACCAGTGTCTAGACCCCGGGGGTTCCCTATATGCTCACGGCTGCATTTCCCCCTTTAAGGTAGGGACACGCCAAGCTGACGCCAAAGAACTCACACAGACTGTTGTGTCTAAACAACAACCTAAAGTAAAATAATCATTGGTAGCTGGATAACCAAATCCTGCTGATCAACTCGTTGTTGGGTTTTTCATATTTTGTGTCAATGTGGTTTTAATGAAGATGTCCTTACCTGTACCACTAATTATTTATTCAACTTAGAACATGGAAAGAATCCCCAGGACCATCTGTAATCTTATTAGGAGGACTGCTGAAAGAGAATGTGTTGAGATACACATGTTAATGAGACATGTTTTGACTTGGTTAAGATGTGGGTAACAGTTAAAGCAGGACTTTAACATCTGAACACTTTTGTCCTCTTATCGGAGATACTCGTTTGTCAGACTTGTTTTAAAGAGCGAGTTATCAGTGCGACTGATTTAGTCAGCATGTCGAGTCGCCTCAGAGTGTACGTCTGTTTCACTGAGTAGCTCTGAGCTCTTATTGAAATGATTTGGGATAAGGTGTAGGAACGTATGTCATGTGTTGTGTCTCGTCATATGTTTTGTATCTTGTCTGTCATGTCCCGTTTTTATTTTGTACTGACCTCTTGTCTTTCATTTCAGGCCCTGTTTCTTCCTCCCCCTTTGTGTGTTTCCCCGCCTTCATCAGCGTCTGCCCCGCCCCTGATTGCTTCCACCTGTTCCCACTCACCTCATGTTTAAATAGTCCTGCCTCTCCTCTGTCCCGTGTCAGTTCGTCTGGTTGTTTCCCCGAATGGTCGTGCCAAGCCTCGGCTTCTGAAAGGATCGCTTTCTCTCAGGTTTATTTTTGTGGCTTAAGTTTTCATTAAGTCCTCTTTTTGTTACGCTAGTTTTTCCTCCTTGTGAGCGGCTTTTGTTATTTCCACCACCTACTCTGTTCAGAGGGATTACCTTTACTGTGAAAATAAATATACTTTTTATATTCAAGACTTTGTCGTGCGTTTGGGTTCATCGGTTTGTGTCGAGGTCCTGACATCATGCAAAGTACTTTTTTCTTTCTGACCGACATTTGAACTGAACTGACATTTGGATATGAACCAATGAGGACACCACAAAAGGGACACGGATGTTTATGGAAGTTGGTTTACCTAAAGACTCAATAATATGCCTGATTTATACTAATTCCTGTCATTAAGCTGTAAGTTAAATCAGTGCACAAGAATTCATACTTTGTGATTTCCTTTATTATTGTTGGAGTGATGTACTCTTCTCACGGTCTTCAGCAATAAAGCAACACATGGTATGTGTCTGTATGACTTCCCAAACTTTAAACTCACCTATCGAGGGTTTTTGAGACAATGTGAAGCCTGTAAAGCTTTCTATCATTCCTGTTTTATTCCTGCTTGATTGTTGTGGAATAACTCAGAAAAATCACACACTTTGAAATATTGTCTTGAAATGTTTTCCTTTGCAAAAGAACCAGCATTTCACAAATAGGGTTGATTTCTCTACCTGTATATTTGTGTTACCAAAATATCTTAAAAACTGAATGATTGAAACTCAGTGAAAAAAACGGACAAACGTAATGTTTTAAATAATAGAAGTTTGCTGATAAAATGGTGACAACTCATCGATTTATTCATTTATTTGAACAGATTTGAAAATATACTTTTTATAAATGATTCCTAAAACGTGTTACAATGTAGAGACAGATGAATTTACCCTTGAAAAGATGATCAAGCTATTTTTCACAGGTTTACATTTAAATTGTACTCTTGCTTTTGCGGTCATATTAACAAAATAGAAGGGATTTGTATTATCAGAGCTAGAGCAACATAGAATGCAGAACAGACACCATTACGTGTCACACTAAATTATACTTTACATATTATAAAGAATCCAAATACATTCGTCATACATTTTTTACATAATTACACCCGTTTACATGTTAACTTCACTTTATCATGCAAATAAAAGAAAGTTACAAGATACTCATTCTTAACACAGCTTGATTTTATTAATTTCAAAGCAATTTGAAGTAATTACTACATCCACTGACTCTCTGTGTATACTTTTCAGGAAACAAACTCTGGCATAAATTGGATCAGACTGTGAAGATGTCCAGGAAGACCAAGAATGCACAGCTGACACAACTGTTAAAACCAAATATCGGACGCTTGGAGGACCCTCTGGACTGCTGGCAGACACAAAAACATGTTTATCCAAACTTGCGGTCACTTTTTTGTGCACACCTGCTTCCTCAGTCCCGTGTGAAAGGGTCTTTTCAAAGGCAGGAGAAGTTGTGTCAAAGAAAATAAATCGTCTAAGCCTGAAAACTGTGGAAAAAATATTGTTTTTAAACAAAAACCAATAAAATTGTTCCATGAATCACAAGCACATTCACTGCCCTCTGCAAAGTTACACCCTTCTTCTTTTCCAGTTTCGAACATATATTGCTTCTTTTGTCTTTCTAGAAGGCAGCAGACATTTACATTTATTTATGTATAGATATAAACAAGATACTGTATTGATACATTGTTTTTATTATTATTATATACAGTCATTTTAAAACACTTACTGGTGCAACATTCTGTTAATACAGGATTACAAATACATTTTACATCTTTTACACTTTTGTATAATTATTTCCAGTATTTTTAGTATGTCAAAGATTACACATAATATGTGGCTGTTGTACACCTGTTCACCACCAGGGGGTCTCGCGTGCACATGAAGCCCACGATGAAGCCTCAGATGAACCTTTTAGTGAACCGATTGGCTGGAAGCAGAAAGTGCTTTAGATCGGTTGAACCACAACGCTCATATTACCCATGGATGTATGATAAGAACCATATTACCCCTCCTGTACCCGGGCCCGGTGACACGATGGAATCAAGAGAGCTCAGACCCTCACTTATATAGAGGTCGGAACATGTTTTAAGTATAAATAAATAAAAGCATAAATAAAAGTAGCAATAAAAACATCACTGAACAAATAAATGAATAATACAGGAATAAATAGCGTGCAGTGTTTTCAGATGAGTTCAGTGTGTGTGCTGTGGCTCAGCTGGAAAGCAGTTGACTCACGACCGCAGGGTCCCTGGTTCAACGACTGGTCAATACGTCATTTTTTTTAATATTTATAAAAGCTACAGCTAAATGAGATAATGTAGTTAATACATGTATTCTTTGATATGGTTTAGCATTTCTCCGGCTACAACATGGTTAAGTTTACGAATATTATTAAGGAATACAAATCCCTCTTTGCAATGTTTACCAGCTTTTCAATCACAATCATTAAACTGGAATAAATACAATATTGTTAACATGAAAATATGATTTAATGTTCGTTGTTTAGAGTTATTCTAAGGCTGTACTCATTGGGAACTCGGGCCCTTTCTCATTTCTCGAACTCCCCTCCTCGACTCCTATCTTCGATACTTAGTCCCGCCCACAGGAGATGCGAGCGGAGGAGCCGAGGAGGGGAACCGAGGAGAGAGGAGGGGAAGCAGCAGGCGGTTAGAGAAATGAGAACTCCTCTCCTCTGAGCGGTCATTTTAAAGAGACGTCCATTAATGATGACGGGAGGCACAGCAGCTCTCTGTCTGATGGACAGATGTGTTCAAGACCACTTCTATATTTACTTTGATTCATTCACAGTGCGGTATAATGAGACAATAACAGGCTACAGATGCGGACACGCACACCACACATATATATGTGTATATATTTATATAAATATATACAATTTCAGAATCAAACAGAGCACTCTCATAACTCGTAACACTATCAGAGACTGGATATATCCCCCCCCCCCCCTCTCTGGTCGCTACAATGAGGAAAATAATTACGGGCCAAAAGTTGTATTTACAAGTATTAAAAGTAAGCAGAGGACACCAAACCAACAGAGACCTGTCTGTCCGCTGCATCTACGCACACACTGTACCACACACACCTACACACTGTACCACACACACACACACACACGCACATACAGCTCCTAAAACAGGCTACAGCCGTGTGTATTTTATTGTGAAGCACTGAATAGTTTTAGAAAAATATCGACTCTTTGTTTGTAGATATCTACTAAACTAAAGCAAATAAAGAGAGTAGGCCTGTTCTACTGAGCGATATATATTATACTCTGCTCTGCTTTCTGCACCTCACAGCTGTTCTCTCTGGAAACATCACGTCGCGATGAAAGCAGCAATAAAATAATATCCAGGGGATGCATGCAGAGCTGTGATTGGCTGAGATAAGTCCGGCCGTGCGTCACGCCTCTTTGAAACATCTCTGTTCCCGGAAATGCATTCGCGAAGGAGCCGTGGGAGGACCCATCAGTGTATCCTCGGTTATAGCTCCTCCAGAGAGGCTCCTCGATGCTCGATGCTCGGTCCTCTCGGTGTGCATTTAGAGAAATGGGATGTCCTTCAACATGGCGCGCTAAAATTCATTTCCGGGTCACTACCGAGGACAGAGGAGTCGAGGAGTCGAGGAGGGGGATTTGATGAAATGAGAAAGGGCCCCGGTATGAGAAAGAGCACACTGTTGAGATGTCCAATCTGCCTGTTTTACACACTTTGACCAACAGGGGGTTTTGTGTTCAGATGAAGCCTTTTTGCGAACCAATTCTATGGCTGCAGTCGGATAGTTTAAAAATCAGCTCCTAATTCTAACCCGTCGTCTATTCCTTGACCTCTGAGTGAAACGTCACAGGTTAAGGGATAGTGGATAGGAGAATTGAAAAGGTACTTAGGAGAAGAGAACTGCGGTAGAATTCGAATGCACTTTCACTCTCCGACGTGTTTATGATGCGTCAGCGGACGTCATTGTGTGCGTCTGCTGCTGTGGGGAAACTATGGAAACCACAGTTTTCTATACAGCGGACTACAACATGGATGTTTAATAAGAACGAGGACTACTGTGAACTCATCTAGAGACTCTGCACCGTGCTCTGATGCTGCTGCTTTGCTTTATGAACGTGGACAACAGAGAAACATATTCTTCATGACCAAAGTTGGAATTGAATAAAAAAGGAAAGTGAAACTTATGCTCGTCACCCTCTCCCTCCGGTCCACATTAATACTAATGATCCCAATACGTATGATTGTATGAACTAAAGATCTTAAAATCAATACAGATGTATTTATTATAAACGTTAGTCCTTAACATCTATCACTGTGTATATCACATTCAAACATCTTTTAGAAGTTTGAACAAACCCCACACAGCCTCAGTAAAGACTGAAATGTTGACTTTTATTTGATAATTTTCAGTGAAAACTAACGTTCATATTTCTCTTTTGATTATAATACTGATGAACGTTCAAAACAAAGCACTTTGTAAACTTACCACCTATGTTTTAAAAAAAGCTTAATAAGCACCGTAACTTCATGATAATCATTTTTCTCGGTCCATAATCGGTTGTTTCCGAGAACGGCCGACTGTTGAGTGACGGCAAATGCTGCGGCTGCAAGGCATTGTGGGGGCAGCATTTTCGCTTCTCCTGTCGGTTAGGGAGGTCCAGTGGTTCCTAAGCTAAAGGAGGCTATAAAAGGAAGTTTGAAAACCCTCTTTCCTTTCATTCTCATCATTCTAGAGAATTCGAACGGCACTTATCATGGCTGGCCACTGAGGGACTTCCGGGTCATTTCACTCCTTTAGGAAGGTTCCTAAGCTAAATGGACTATTCGACTTCAGGCTATAGGCCCTGGCTGCGGAACGCGGAATGGGCGGGGTCGGATGTGGGCGGGCTGGACGTCCGATGGGCGGGGTGTATGGATATCCTAATGACACAAATAGCATCATCTGCTGGACAACTACAATACGTACAGACACAAATCTGCACTGACTAAATATAATTAATCTGCACTCGACTAAATATAATTTAAAAACTAAATATAAAAACTTCATACTAATTAAATGCATGAATGTATTTAAATATGTGGTATAAAAAGTCATATTCTATATTGGTGTATTTAAGTTCATTATTTAATATTTGTTTTAAATGATAGTGTATTTAAGTATATTATTTAATATTTGTTTTAATTGATTATTCATTTAGTCAGTTCTGTGCATACTCATATCTAGTCCATATATTTCAAATGATACATTGCATTTCATAGAATGATAGAAAAAAGCATTTATTATTTACAACATTTATCATAACAGAACAATCATTAAGATAACAGAACCGAAAAAGCAAATACAGTAAATATAAAAACCAAACCAAGTATACAAACAAAAAATCTATATAACAGTGAAAGGCTTTGCTGATGCAAACATTCAACCGCGCTCTTCAAAACAGGCATGAACCTTAAGGTTTTCTTTATCAATGCACTGCTCAAAAACATTAAATAATCCGACTCAAATTTGAACCTGAACATAAATGCTGTGCTGCCTGGGGATGCTCCAAGCGCTCAGAGAAAGGAGTATGAATGTAAGGTTTCCCCACTGACACGGAGAGGAGCAAAGAATGGCTGGCTCAAGTCAGCAGAGCAATTTAACTTTCACAAAGGACAACAACAGCAACAACATATGTGAGGTAATCATATTTTTCACAAAACGAAGACCACACCATTGGGAAGCTTAACGTCTGTTTAATAAAAATAAGGAACAGGGAGAGGCTTGCAAAGCTCTGGGAGTTGAGACTCAGGTGCAGGGTTGAGGGTCTCGTTGCAGGTCTTCAGGCTCCATTTGAATCCCCCTGGGTTTCTGGTGCTGAAAGAGGGAGACAGGAGGAAAGGGTTTAGATACATCTAGCAACCTCGAGGATGGGAAATTGCCGACCCTATTTTAAACGTACCTTGTGTTTCACTCTCACTTAAGTCCCTCTCCCTTTGCCATCAATCCACATCAGCTTGAGCTGCAACATACTACCAGACCGGTAAATAATCAACAGAATCAAAGACATGATATGGCTCTGCTAAAAACACTCACCCATAAATTTACGTTTTTGTTTACTGTTTGGAAGTCTCAAATATGCACTCTAAATCATATCGATGTATCACAAAAATAGCTCTCTTCCTTATTATTGTGTAACGTTAACTATATTATACTAGCTTGAACTCCAAGATGGATATCCTCATTTCACCACCTCCACCCACTACAATCACACGCCCCAATGATTTAACTAATATGTAACTCCCTCCACCCCGGATAAAAGCACGTTAAGAAGCCCCTTTTCTCTAATTCCACAACGTTGGAGGAAATAACATTAAGAGAACGGATTTCGTGGTTAACGTGTTATCCGGCAATTCTAGCCTAAACGTCAAATATACTGATTGAAGGATAATCCACTAACATCCTTTAATACACATGTGTAGTTAATTGATTCAGATGTTCTGATAATATCGCAATATACATCTTTAAACGTTCTTCTTACCCTTTAAAAGTCCATCACGAACGGTCGGGTCAATTAGCTGCAACTCTACTGCGCTGCTAGCCGCAGATCCTCTCAATAGTTTCCCGGAAGTGCTCCGCGATCCGTCATTGCTGTAAACAACTGGTCCTATTGGAGGAACGGAGATGTCGGAAACTCTTCTCTGGGCGGGGCGGACATCCAACCCCGCCTCTTTATCCGACCCCGCCCCCCTTCCGCGTTCCGCAGCGAGGACCTTCTCACCCAATTTGGCTGGAAAGCTTCAAAGCTTCATCTCGCACTCACTATCTGTCATGTCCCGTTTTATTTCTTGTACTGACCTCTTGTCCTTCATTTCAGGCCCTGTTTCTTCCTCCCCTTTGTGTGTTTTTCCCCGCCTTCCTCAGCGTCTGCCCCGCCCCCTGATTGCTTCCCCTGTTCCCACTCACCTCATGTTTACATAGTCCTGCCTCTCCCCTGTCCCGTGTCAGTTCGTTGGTTTGTTTCCCCGAACTGGTCGTGCCAAGCCTCGGCTCTGAAAGGGATCGCTTTCTCTCAGGTTATTTTGTTGCTTAAAGTTTTCATCCAGTCCTCTTTTTGTTACGCTAGTTTTTCCTCCTTGTGAGCGGCTTTTGTTATTTCCACCACCTACTCTGTTCAGAGGGATTACCTTTACTGTGAAAATAATATACTTTTTTATATTCAAGACTTTGTCGTGCGTTTGGGTTCATCGGTTTGTGTCGAGGTCCTGACATCATGCAAAGTACTTTTTTCTTTCTGACCGACATTTGAACTGAACTGACATTTTGGATGTGGACCAATGAGGACACCACAAAAGGGACACGGATGTTTATGGAAGTTGGTTTACCTAAAGACTCAATAATATGCCTGATTTATACTAATTCCTGTCATTAAGCTGTAAGTTAAATCAGTGCACAAAAATTCATACTTTGATTTCCTTTATTATTGTTGGAGTGATGTACTCTTCTCACGGTCTTCAGCAATAAAGCAACACATGGTATGTTGTCTGTATGACTTCCCAAACTTTAACTCACCTATCGAGGGTTTTTGAGACAACGTGAAGCCTGTAAAGCTTTCTATCATTCCTGTTTTATTCCTGCTTGATTGTTGTGGAATAACTCAGAAAATCACACTTTGAAATATTGTCTTGAAATGTTTTCCTTTGCAAAAGAACCAGCATTTCACAAATAGGGTTGATTTCTCTACCTGTATATTTGTGTTACCAAAATATCTTAAAAACTGAATGATTGAAACTCAGTGAAAAAAACGGACAAACGTAATGTTTTAAATAATAGAAGTTTGCTGATAAAATGGTGACAACTCATCGATTTATTCATTTATTTGAACAGATTTGAAAATATACTTTTTATAAATGATTCCTAAAACGTGTTACATGTAGAGACAGATGGATTTACCCTTGAAAAGATGATCAAGCTATTTTTCACAAGTTTACATTTAAATTGTACTCTTGCTTTTGCGGTCATATTAACAAATAGAAGGGATTTGTATTATCAGAGCTAGAGCAACATAGAATGCAGAACAGACACCATTACGTGTCACACTAAATTATCTTTACATATTATAAAGAATCCAAATACATTCGTCATACATTTTTACATAATTACAACCCGTTTACATGTTATACTTCACTTTATCATGCAAATAAAAGAAAGTTACAAGATACTCATTTCTTAACATAGCTTGATTTATTAATTTCAAAGCAATTTGAAGTAAATTAACTACATCCACTGACTCTCTGTGTATACTTTTCAGGAAACAAACTCTGTCATAAATTGGATCAGACTGTGAAAGCTGTCCAGGAAAGACCAAGAATGCACAGCTGACGCAACTGTTGAAACCAAATATCGGACGCTTGGAGGACCCTCTGGACTGCTGGCAGACACAAAAACATGTTTATCCAAACTTGCGGTCACTTTTTTGTGCAATACCCTGCTTCCTCAGTCCCGTGTGAAAGGGTCTTTTCAAAGGCAGGAGAAGTTGTGTCAAAGAAAATAAATCGTCTAAGCCTGAAAACTGTGGAAAAAACATTGTTTTTAAACAAAAAAACCAATAAAATTGTTCCATGAATCACAAGCACATTCACTGCCCTCTGCAAAGTTAAACCCTTCTTCTTTTCCAGTTTCGAACATATATTGCTTCTTTTGTCTTTCTAGAAGGCAGCAGACATTTACATTTATTTATGTATAGATATAACAACAAGATACTGTATTGATACATTTGTTTTTATTATTATTATATACAGTCATTTTAAAAACACTTACTGGTGCAACATTCTGTTAATACAGGATTACAAATACATTTTACATCTTTTACACTTTTGTATAATTATTCCAGTATTTTTAGTATGTCAAAGATTACACATAATATGTGGCTGTTGTACACCTGTTCACCAACAGGGGGTCTCGCGTGCACATGAAAGCCCACGATGAAGCCTCAGATGAACCTTTCAGTGAAACCGATTGGCTGGAAGCAGAAAGTGCTTTAGATCGGTTGAACCACAACGCTCATATTACCCATGGATGTATGATAAGAACCATATTACCCCTCCCGTACCCGGGCCGGTGACACGATGGAATCAAGAGAGCTCAGACCCTCACTTATATAGAGGTTGGAACATGTTTTAAGTATAAATAAATAAAAGCATAAATAAAAGTAGCAATAAAAACATCACTGAACAAATAAATGAATAAATACAGGAATAAATAGCGTGCAGTGTTTTTCAGATGAATTCCAGTGTGGTGTGCTGTGGCTCAGCTGGAAAGCAGTTGACTCACGACCGCAGGGTCCCTGGTTCAACGACTGGTCAATACGTCATTTTTTTAATATTTATAAAAGCTACAGCTAAATGAGATAATGTAGTTAATACATGTATTCTTTGATATGGTTTAGCATTTCTCCGGCTACAACATGGTTAAGTTTACGAATATTATTAAGGAATTACAAATCCCTCTTTTGCAATGTTTACCAGCTTTTCAATCACAATCATTAACTGGAATAAATACAATATTGTTACACATGAAAATATGATTTAATGTCGTTGTTTAGAGTTATTCTAAGGCTGTACTCATTGGGAACTCGGGCCCTTTCTCATTTCTCGAACTCCCCTCCTCGACTCCTATCTTCGATACTTAGTCCCGCCCACAGGAGATGCGAGCGGAGGAGCCGAGGAGGGGAACCGAGGAGAGAGGAGGGGAAGCAGCAGGCGGTTAGAGAAATGAGAACTCCTCTCCTCTGAGCGGTCATTTTAAGAGACGTCCATTAATGATGACAGGAGGCTCAGCAGCCTCTGTCTGATGGACAGATGTGTTCATGACCACTTCTATATTTTACTTTGATTCATTCACAGTGCGGTATAATGAGACAATAACGGCTACAGATGCGGACACGCACACACACATATATATGTGTATATATTTATATAAATATATACAATTTCAGAATCAAACAGAGCACTCTCATAACTCGTAACACTATCAGAGACTGGATATATCCCCCCCCCCCCCCTCTCTGGTCGCTACAATGAGGAAAATAAATTACGGGCCAAAAGTTGTATTTACAAGTATTAAAAGTAAGCAGAGGACACCAAACCAACTGAGACCTGTCTGTCCGCTGCATCTACGCACACACTGTACCACACACACCTACACACTGTACCACACACACACGCACATACAGCTCCTACAAACAGGCTACAGCCGTTTGTGTATTTTATTGTGAAGCACTGAATAGTTTTAGAAAAATATCGACTCTTTGTTTGTAGATATCTACTAAACTAAAGCAAATAAAGAGAGTAGGCCTGTTTATACTGAGTGATACATATTATACTCTGCTCTGCTTTCTGCACCTCACAGCTGTTCTCTCTGGAAACATCACGTCGCGATGAAAGCAGCAATAAAATAATATCCAGGGGATGCATGCAGAGCTGTGATTGGCTGAGATAAGTCCGGCCGGTGCGTCACGACTCTTTGAAACATCTCTGTTCCCGGAAATGACATTCGCGAAGGAGCCGTGGAGGACCCATCAGTGTATCCTCGGTTATAGCTCCTCCAGAGAGGCTCCTCGATGCTCGATGCTCGGTCCTCGGTGTGGCATTTAGAGAAATGGGATGTCTTCAACATTGGCGCGCTAAAATTCATTCCGGGGTCACTACCGGAGGACAGAGGAGTCGAGGAGTCGAGGAGGGGGATTTGATGAAATGAGAAAGGGCCCCGTATGAGAAAGAGCACACTGTTTGAGATGTCCAATCTGCCTGTTTTACACACTTTGACCAACAGGGGGTTTGTGTTCAGATGAAGCCTTTTGCGAACCAATTCTTATGGCTGCAGTCGGATAGTTTAAAAATCAGCTCCTAATTTCTAACCCTGTCGTCTATTCCTTGACCTCTGAGTGAAACGTCACAGGTTAAGGGATAGTGGATAGGAGAATTGAAAAGGACTTAGGAGAAGAGACTGCGGTAGAATTCGAATGCACTTTCACTCTCCGACGTGTTTTATGATGCGTCAGCGGACGTCATTGTGTGCGTCTGCTGCTGTGGGGAAACTATGGAAACCACAGTTTTCTATACAGCGGACTACAACATGGATGTTTAATAAGAACGAGGGACTCATCTAGAGGCGCTGCACCGTGCTCTGATGCTGCTGCTTTGCTTTATGAACGTGGACAACAGAGAAACATATTCTTCATGACCAAAGTTTGGAATTGAAATAAAAAAAGGAAAGTGAACTTCTGCTCGTCACCCCTCTCCCTCCGGTCCACATTAATACCAATGATCCCAATACGGATGATTGTATGAACTAAAGATCTTAAAATCATACAGATGTTATTTATTATAAACGTTAGTCCTTAACATCTATCACTGTGTATATCACCATTCAAACATCTTTTAGAAGTTGAACAAACCCCACCACAGCTCAGTAAAGGACTGAAATGTTGACTTTATTTTGATAATTTCAGTGAAAACTAACGTTCATATTTCTCTTTTTGATTATAATACTGATGAACGTTCAAAACAAAGCACTTTGTAACTTACCACCTATGTTTTAAAAAGCTTAATAAGCACCGTAACGTTCATGATATCATTTCTCG
>JAMFTG010002301.1:0-25000 GCA_023974075.1 Chaenocephalus aceratus
TCTGTCCTCTCACATCCTCTCTGGACTCTCTCTGTCCTCTCTGGACTCTCTCTGTCCTCTCACATCCTCTCTGGACTCTCTCTGTCCTCTCACATCCTCTCTGGACTCTCTCTGTCCTCTCTGGACTCTCTCTGTCCTCTCTGGACTCTCTCTCTCCTCTCTGTCCTCTCTGGACTCTCTCTGTCTCTCTCATCCTCTCTGGACTTTCTCTGTCCTCTCTGGACTCTCTCTGTCCTCTCTGGACTCTCTCTCTCCTCTCTCATCCTCTCTGGACTCTCTCTCTCCTCTCACATCCTCTCTGGACTCTCTCTGTCCTCTCTGGACTCTCTCTGTCCTCTCTGGACTCTCTCTGTCCTCTCTGGACTCTCTCTCTCCTCTCTCATCCTCTCTGGGACTCTCTCTGTCCTCTCTGGACTCTCTCTGTCCTCTCTGGACTCTCTCTCTCCTCTCTCATCCTCTCTGGACTCTCTCTCTCCTCTCACATCCTCTCTGGACTCTCTCTCTCCTCTCACATCCTCTCTGGACTTTCCTCTGTCCTCTCTGGACTCTCTCTGTCCTCTCTCATCCTCTCTGGACTCTCTCTCTCCTCTCTCATCCTCCTCTGGACTTTCTCTGTCCTCTCTGGACTCTCTCTGTCCTCTCTGGACTCCTCTCTCCTCTCTCATCCTCTCTGACTCTCTCTGTCCTCTGGACTCTCTCTCTCCTCTGCTCATCTCTCTGACTCTCTCTCTCCTCTCACATCCTCTCTGACTCTCTCTCTCCTCTCACATCCTCTCTGGACTCTCTCTCTCCTCTCACATCCTCTCTGGAATCTCTCTCTCCTCTCACATCCTCTCTGGACTCTCTCTCTCCTCTCACATCCTCTCTGGACTCTCTCTGTCCTCTCGGGACTCTCTCTCTCCTCTCCATCCTCTCTGGGACTCTCTCTCTCCTCTCACATCCTCTCTGGACCTCTCTGTCCTCTCTCATCCTCTCTGGACTCCTCTCTCCATCTCTCACTCTCTGGATCCTCTCGTCCTCTCTGTCCGCTCTGGACTCTCTGGACTCTCTCTGTCCTCTCACATCCTCTCTGGACTCTCTCTGTCCTCTCTCATCCTCTCTGGACTCTCTCTGTCCTCTCTCCTCCTCTCTGGACTCTCCTCTGTCCTCTCTCATCCTCTCTGGACTCTCTTCCTCTTTCCTCCTCTCTGACTCTCTCTGTCTCTCACATCCTCTCTGGACTCTCTCTGTCCTCTCACATCCTCTCTGGACTCTCTCTGTCCTCTCACATCCTCTCTGGACTCTCTCTGTCCTCTCTGGACTCCTCTGTCCTCTCTGGACTCTCTCTCTCCTCTCTGTCCTCTCTGGACTCTCTCTGTCCTCTCTGGACTCTCTCTCTCCTCTCTCATCCTCTCTGGACTCTCTCTCTCCTCTCACATCCTCTCTGGACTCTCTCTCTCCTCTCACATCCTCTCTGGACTCTCTCTGTCCTCTCTGGACTCTCTCTCTCCTCTCACATCCTCTCTGGACTCTCTCTGTCCTCTCACATCCTCTCTGGACTCTCTCTGTCCTCTCACATCCTCTCTGGACTCTCTCTGTCCTCTCTCCTCCTCTCTGGACTCTCTCTGTCCTCTCTCATCCTCTCTGGACTCTCTCTCTCCTCTCTCATCCTCTCTGGACTCTCTCTGTCCTCTCTGGACTCTCTGTCCTCTCTCATCCTCTCTCATCCTCTCTGTCCTCTCTCATCCTCTCTGGACTCTCTCTGTCCTCTCTGGACTCTCTCTGTCCTCTCTCATCCTCTCTGTCCTCTCTGTCCTCTCTCCTCCTCTCTGGACTCTCTCTGTCCTCTCTGGGACTCTCTGTCCTCTCTGGCCTCTCACATCCTCTCTGTCCTCTCACATCCTCTCTCCTCTCTGCTCTCTCATCCTCTCTGGACTCTCTCTGTCCTCTCTCATCCTCTCTGGACTCTCTCTGTCCTCTCTGTCCTCTCTGGACTCTCTCTGGACTCTCTCTGTCCTCTCTCTATCCTCTCTGGACTCTCTCTGTCCTCTCTGTCCTCTCTGGACTCTCTCTGTCCTCTCTGTCCTCTCTGGACTCTCTCTGCTCTCTCATCCTCTCTCTCTCTCCTCCTCTCTGGACTCTCTCTGTCCTCTCTGGACTCTCTCTTCCTCTCACATCTCGGCAGGCTCCTCAGTCCCCTCCTGCTCCCTGGCTAGATGACGCACTGCGTGCTGATAGAACCGTCCTTCGGGCAGCAGACGACCTCCTAAACCTCTCAGGCTCTCCTCTCCTCTTTCTCTGCTTCCATCTCTCCGGCACAAAGCACCTTCTTTCAAGACAAGATCCAATCTTCCTATTCCAATCCCAAACAACTATTTCCATCTTCCTCCTCCCCTGGACCCCCCCAAAGCCCCTCCCCCTCCTGTAACCCCCCCAAAGCCCCTCCCCCCTCCTGGACCCCCCAAACGGCCCTCCCCCCCTCCTGGAACCCCCAAACGCCCCTCCCCCCCTCCTGGACCCCCCCCAAAGGCCCCTCCCCCCTCCCTGGACACCCCCCCAACAAACGCCCCTCCCACCTCCTGACCCCCCCCAAAGCCCCTCCCCCCTCCTGGACCCCCCAAAGCCCCTCCCCCCTCCTGGACCCCCCCAAAGCCCCTCCCCCCTCCTGGACCCCCCAAAGCCCCTCCCCCCTCCTCCCTCCTGGACCCCCCCAAAGCCCCTCCCCCTCCTCCCTCCTGGACCCCCCCAAAGCCCCTCCTCCCTCCTGGACCCCCCCAAAGCCCCTCCCCCCTCCTCCCTCCTGGACCCCCCCCAAGCCCCTCCTCCCTCCTGGACCCCCCCAAAGCCCTCCCCCTCCTCCCTTCTGTCAAGCGGACTTTGTTAACCACTTTGAAAAAAAGGTTGATGATATTCGCTCTTCTCTTCTGACTCCCCTCTCCTCCCCGCTGGGTCTCCAGACCCTCCTTTCACCCCCACACTCACCTCCTTCTCCCCTCTCTCTCCAGGTGAGGTTCCTACCCTCATCACCTCTGCCCGCCCCACCACCTGTCCTCTGGACCCTGTCCCTTCAAACCTCCTTCAGACTATCGCTCCTGATATTCTACCGTTTCTCTCCCATTTCATCAACACTTCTCTAACCTCTGGTCACTTTCCAAACAGTCTCAAGAGGCGAGAGTAGACCCTCTCCTGAAGAACCCAGTCAAGGAGGCGAGAGTAACCCTCTCCTGAAGAAACCCAGTCTCAAGGAGGCGAGAGTAAACCCTCTCCTGAAGAAACCCACTCTCAACCCGTCTGATGTTATAAACTACAGGCCTGTCTCTCTCCTCCCGTTCCTGTCTTTAGACAACTCTCCTGCTATCTCCATCAGAACCACCTTCTGGATCCGCACCAGTCTGGTTTCAAGGCAGGTCACTCCACAGAAACTGGCCTCCTTGCTGTCTCTGAGGAACTGCACACTGCAAAGCAGCCTCCCTCTCCTCTGTCCTCATCCTGTTGGACCTGTCTGCTGCATTCGACACGGTGAACCATCAGATCCTCCTTCACTCTCCAAGAACTTGGAGTTCCAGGCTCTGCACTTTCCCTCCTCACCTCATACCTCAAAGACCGCACCTCCAGGGTCACTTGGAGAGGGTCCGAGTCCGACCCTTGTCAATTAACTACAGGGGTCCCTCAGGGCTCTGTTCTTGGTCCCCTCCTCTTCTCCCTGTACACAAACTCGCTCGGATCTGTCATTAGCCCGCATGGTTTTTCATACCACTGCTACGCTGACGACACCCAATGAATCCTGTCCTTCCCCCGCTCAGAGACCCAGGTCGTCGCTCGCATCTCTGCTCGTCTAGCTGACATCTCTCAGTGGATGTCCGCTCATCACCTCAAGCTCAACCTTGACAAAACTGAAGTGCTTTTCCTTCCGGGAAAAGATCGTCCCTCTCTCGACCTGACGATCCACATCGGCCCCTCTGTTGTCTCCCCGACTCAGACTGCAAGGACTCTGGGTGAGACCCTAGATAACAACCTGTCCTTCACTGCAAACATCGCTGCTACAACCCGCTGCTGCAGATACACGCTTTACAGCATCAGGAGGACGCGTCCCCAGCTGACCCAGAGAGCCACGCAGGTTCTGGTCCAGGCTCTCGTCATCTCACTAGACTACTGCAGCTCCCTCCTGCTGGTCTGCCTGCATGTGCCCTCCGACCTCTCTCACCCAGAATGCAGCGGCTCGTCTGGTCTTCAAACCTTCCTGAATGTTCCACACCACTCCGCTCCTCCGCTCCCTCCACTGGCTTCCGGTAACTGCTAGAATCCACTTCCAGACCCTGGTGCTTGCGTACCATGCTGCGAATGGATCTGGCCCTCCCTGCATCCAGGACATGGTTACACCGTGCACCCCAGCACGTGCACTCCGCTCTGCATCAGCCAGACGGCTCGCTGCACCCTCGCTGCACCCTCGCTGCACCCTCTCTGCGAGGGGGACCCAAGTTCCATCAGCAGGAACACGTGGGTTTGCTGTCCTGGCTCCAAGATGGTGGAACGAGCTCCCATTGACATCAGGACAGCAGAAAGCTCACACACCTTCCAGACTGAGACTCATCTCCTTCCAGACTGAAACTCATCTCCTTCCAGACTGAAGGTCATCTCCTTCGACTCCACCTCGAGGATAGAACTGCTAACAAAGCACTTATATACTAACAAAGGACTGGCTCCTCTAAAGCCAGCTGAGTAGCACTTGAAATGTCTGGCTCTATGAAACCTGAAGTACTTTATGATTCTGTTTCCTTCAGGTTGTGTCTTCCTGGTGGAACGCACTTAGTGTGAGTCTCTGGATGAAAGCCTCAGCTAGATGTGATGTCTATGGTGAGATATTGAAAGACAGAAACAGGAATGTTTGAGGAATAAAAACTGACCGTTCCTGAAGCTCCTGGAGTCACCCTGCCAGACAGAGAGGACTCTATATTGTTATTATTATTATTTACATTGTTTACACATTATGATTTACATTAGTTTTATCATTATTAATAAATAATAAGGCGTGTTCTCACCCTGGAGGAGGCGGGATCTGCAGGACCGTCACTCTGCTCTCTGTCCACCTTAGGAGCTACACACACACACACACACACACACACACACACAGACACACAGACACACACACACACACAGTTTAAAGGTTGGAGGTGTTCTTGTTTCAGCCACCAGAGGGCAGCACTGTTACACTGCAGCATGCACTTCTTGATTCTGCTTTTGAGCTGTAAGAAAACCAAAGCAATGCTCTTTGCTCCCAAGTCAGCGTCCTCCTGCCTCTCCATTGACGCCCTCGATGGCGTCTCTGTTGAGTTCCTCGATGCCTCCACAGACCTGGGCTTCTGGTTGGACAGTAATCTGAACTCCAAACACCACGTTGAAGTTCTAACTCAGAAACAGACTGAAAGGTTGGTCTCTGGCGTATCGCTGTCCCAGCTGGACTACGTGATACCATCTATAGGTGAGCCGGTCCCTCTGGTGGGCCAGCCCGACCCACTCCACCACGCTGCAGCCGGCCCGACCCACTCCACCACGCTGCAGCCGGCCCGACCCACTCCACCACGCTGCAGCCGGCCCGACCCACTCCACCACGCTGCAGCCGGCCCGACCCGCTCCACCACGCTGCACTGCGCTAGACGTCCGAGGCGCCCGATAGGACTCATCACTGCTGGAGGGTCCTCACTCAGTGTGCTCAGGAGCAGCCTTGGTTTTATTCATGTATGAAGCCGTTTGAGGAACGCTTCCTCTGTTCATATGAGCCAGGTCTGCTCCAGCTCTCACAGCCTCAGACCCAGTGCCTGGATACGAGTCCAGGTGCCTGGATACGGTTCCAGGTGCCTGGATACGGGTCCAGGTGCCTGGATACGGTTCCAGGTGCCTGGATACGGTTCCAGGTGCCTGGATACGGGTCCAGGTGCCTGGATACGGGTCCAGGTGCCTGGATACGGTTCCAGGTGCCTGGATACGGTTCCAGGTGCCTGGATACGGGTCCAGGTCCTGCTGGGCGGACTGAGGCTGGAGAAAGGAGTCTTTTTCATTCTGGTCCTTGGTCTTGGAACGACCTTCAGTCACGCCTCAAACTGAGGGCACTTGTCTCTAAAGCATTAGATGGAAGTTGTCTGAGGTCCTGACCTCCAGCTGATCAGCAGCACCTTTCTGACGGTCCTGTGGGCTCGATGTCGGGACTGCTTTCCCTCTTTTGTTTTCTTAGTTGTGTTCTCTGTGTTTGACACGTCTGTGCTCTGTCACGCTGCTGCCTTCTGGGCCAGCTCAGCTTTGAACATGAGATTTGATCTCAGTGCTGTTATCTGGTTGGATAAAGGTTCAGTCAAAATAAAAAACATTGCAGAACTTCCTGTTTAAAGCTCTTAGATATTATAGCGATCTGCTTTCTGAACCGTCTTGTGTTTAAATAACTGGTCCTGCTCTGAAGAATGTGAACGTCCTACTATTCAACATTCCAATAAATATCTAAATGTATGAATAAATGAATATTAATATTTACGCATAGGTTTGATGATGGTGTTGACAGCGTGGACGACTCCGTTAGTCGCCATGAGATCAGCCGCCGCCACGGGCACCCTGTTCACGTACACCGTGTAGTTCCTCTGAAACACACACATATTAACAAAGATACTAGAGTCATTATAAAGATACTAGAGTATGGATAAAGGTACTAGAGTCATTATAAAGATACTAGAGTATGGATAAAGGTACTAGAGTCATTATAAAGATACTAGAGTATGATAAAGATACTAGAGTATGGATAAAGATACTAGAGTATTGATAAAGGTACTAGAGTATTGATAAAGATACTAGAGTATTGATAAAGATACTAGAGTCATTATAAAGATACTAGAGTATGGATAAAGATACTAGAGTATGGATAAAGGTACTAGAGTATTGATAAAGATACTAGAGTCATTATAAAGATACTAGAGTATTGATAAAGATACTAGAGTATTGATTAAAGATACTAGAGTATGGATAAGATACTAGAGTATGGATAAAGATACTAGAGTATTGATAAAGATACTAGAGTATGGATAAATATACTAGAGTATGGATAAAGATACTAGAGTATGGATAAAGATACTAGAGTATGGATAAAGATACTAGAGTATGGATAAAGGTACTAGAGTATTTATAAAGATACTAGAGTATGGATAAAGGTACTAGAGTATGGATAAAAGATACTAGAGTATTGATAAAGATACTAGAGTATGGATAAAGATACTAGAGTATTGATAAAGATACTAGAGTATTGATAAAGGTACTAGAGTATGATAAAGATACTAGAGTATGGATAAAGATACTAGAGTATGGATAAAGATACTAGAGTATTTATAAAGATACTAGAGTATGGATAAAGATACTAGAGTATGGATAAAGTACTAGAGTATTTATAAAGATACTAGAGTATGGATAAAGGTACTAGAGTATGGATAAAGATACTAGAGTATTGATAACGATACTAGAGTATGGATAAAGATACTAGAGTATGGATAAGATACTAGAGTATTGATAAAGATACTAGAGTATTGATAAAGGTACTAGGAGTATTGATAAAGATACTAGAGTATGGATAAAGATACTAGAGTATGGATAAAGGTACTAGAGTATGGATAAAGATACTAGAGTATTGATAACGATACTAGAGTATGGATAAAGATACTAGAGTATTGATAAAGATACTAGAGTATTGATAAAGATACTAGAGTATTGATAAAGGTACTAGAGTATTGATAAGATACTAGATACTAGAGTATGGATAAAGATACTAGAGTATGGATAAAGATACTAGAGTATTGATAAAGATACTAGAGTATTGATAAAGGTACTAGAGTATGGATAAAGATACTAGAGTATGGATAAAGATACTAGAGTATTGATAAAGATACTAGAGTATGGATAAAGATACTAGAGTATGGATAAAGATACTAGAGTATGGATAACGATACTAGAGTATGGATGAAGATACTAGAGTATGGATAAAGATACTAGAGTATGGATAAAGATACTAGAGTATGGATAAAGGTACTAGAGTATTGATAAAGATACTAGAGTATGGATAAAGATACTAGAGTATGGATAAAGATACTAGAGTATTGATAAAGGTACTAGAGTATTGATAAAGATACTAGAGTATGGATAAAGATACTAGAGTATGGATAAAGATACTAGAGTATGGATAAAGATACTAGAGTATGGATAAAGATACTAGAGTCATTATAAAGCTACTAGAGTATTGATAAAGATACTAGAGTATGGATAACGATACTAGAGTATGGATGAAGATACTAGAGTATGGATAAAGATACTAGAGTATGGATAACGATACTAGAGTATGGATGAAGATACTAGAGTATGGATAAAGATACTAGAGTATGGATAAAGATACTAGAGTATGGATAAAGGTACTAGAGTATTGATAAAGATACTAGAGTATGGATAAAGATACTAGAGTATGGATAAAAGATACTAGAGTATTGATAAAGGTACTAGAGTATTGATAAAGATACTAGAGTATGGATAAAGATACTAGAGTATGGATAAAGATACTAGAGTATGGATAAAGATACTAGAGTATGGATAAAGATACTAGAGTCATTATAAAGATACTAGAGTATTGATAAAGATACTAGAGTATGGATAACGATACTAGAGTATGGATGAAGATACTAGAGTATGGATAAAGATACTAGAGTATGGATAAAGATACTAGAGTATGGATAAAGGTACTAGAGTATTGATAAAGATACTAGAGTATGGATAAAGATACTAGAGTATGGATAAAGATACTAGAGTATTGATAAAGGTACTAGAGTATTGATAAAGATACTAGAGTATGGATAAAGATACTAGAGTATGGATAAAGATACTAGAGTATGGATAAAGATACTAGAGTATGGATAAAGGTACTAGAGTATTGATAAAGATACTAGAGTATGGATAAAGATACTAGAGTATTGATAAAGGTACTAGAGTATTGATAAAGATACTAGAGTATGGATAAAGATACTGGAGTATGGATAAAGATATTGGAGTATGGATAAAGATACTAGAGTATGGATAAAGATACTAGAGTATGGATAAAGATACTAGAGTATGGATAAAGATACTAGAGTCATTATAAAGATACTAGAGTATTGAAAAAGATACTAGAGTATGGATAACGATACTAGAGTATGGATGAAGATACTAGAGTATGGATAAAGATACTAGAGTATTGATAAAGATACTAGAGTATTGATAAAGATACTAGAGTATGGATAAAGATACTAGAGTATGGATAAAGGTACTAGAGTATGGATAAAGATACTAGAGTATTGATAAAGATACTAGAGTATGGATGAAGAGCCCCTCACCACGCCCAGCTCCAGCCACCCCCCCTGCAGAGGCTTCACTCTGGTGTGAGAGCTGACCCCCCCCGCTGACCAGGAGACCCTCACCCAGGTGGAGACGAAGCACAGAGGACAGCTGCTGAGGGTCACCTGCACACACACACACACACACACACACACACACACACACACACACACACACACACACACACACACACACACATGTTAACAATATGTCTAGACGGAAGAAGTACTCAGATATTGTATTTTAGTAAAAGTATCCGGTACTAATTGTAGTGGAGTAGAAGCACAAAGTAGCAAAAAAAAGTAAAGTACAAGTACCTCTTAAGTGTACTTAAGTACATGACTTGAGTAAATATACTTTGTTACTGATAACATGTGTTATCTCAATGATAGAAACATAAGCTCTTCATTCGTGTTTCTGCTGATGCTGATAAAGCTCTTTGAACTCGCACCAAAGTATCTTCAGCTCCACCAATAAGAGCCTCAGTAGCTCTACGTACTGGCTGGAGCCGCTGCAACGTCTGCTCTCCGATGTGAGCCGTGAGCACACAGACGGGGAGCACACAGACAGGGAGCACACAGAGCACACAGACAGGGAGCACACAGAGCACACAGACAGGGAGCACACAGACAGTGAGCACACAGACGGGGAGCACACAGACAGGGAGCACACAGAGCACACAGACAGTGAGCACACAGACGGGGAGCACACAGACAGTGAGCACACAGACGGGGAGCACACAGACAGTGAGCACACAGACGGGGAGCACACAGACAGGGAGCACACAGAGCACACAGACAGGGAGCACACAGACAGTGAGCACACAGACGGGGAGCACACAGACAGTGAGCACACAGACAGGGAGAACACAGAGCACACAGACAGTGAGCACACAGACAGGGAGAACACAGAGCACACAGACAGGGAGCACACAGACAGGGAGCACACAGAGCACACAGACAGGGAGCACACAGAGCACACAGACAGGGAGCACACAGACAGTGAGCACACAGACAGTGAGCACACAGACGGGGAGCACACAGACAGGGAGCACACAGACAGTGAGCAGACAGACAGGGAGCACACAGACAGGGAGCACACAGACAGGGAGCACACAGACAGAGAGCACACAGACAGAGAGCACACAGACGGAGAGCACACAGACGGGGAGCACACAGACGGGGAGCACACAGACAGGGAGCAGACAGACGGGGAGCACACAGACGGGGAGCACACAGACGGGGAGCACACAGACAGGGAGCAGACAGACGGGGAGCACACAGACGGGGAGCACACAGACGGGGAGCACACAGACAGGGAGCACACAGAGCACACAGACAGTGAGCACACAGACGGGGAGCACACAGACAGTGAGCACACAGACGGGGAGCACACAGACAGTGAGCACACAGACGGGGAGCACACAGACAGGGAGCACACAGAGCACACAGACAGGGAGCACACAGACAGTGAGCACAGACAGTGAGCACACAGACAGTGAGCACACAGACAGTGAGCACACAGACAGGGAGCACACAGACAGGGAGCACACAGACAGGGAGCACACAGACAGGGAGCATGGGAACAGAGCATTGTGGTTAAGTCAGTTCAATAGGAGCCCGCTGTGTTGGGGAGAACTCTCTATGACCTGTGTTAACTGCAATATGTCTCTGTGTCTCCGTGACCTGTGCTAACTGTGATGTTAAGTGTGTCTCTGCGAGGCCGACAGACGCCTTGTTTACATAAAGACCGTCTGCAGACACGTTGTATTTATCTGAAGGGACTCGGTGTTTGTATAAGTTGTCACGTTGTGTAGCTCTGACTGAGTAATGCTCGTGACTGAGCGCTGACTCATGAGAGCTGGATGTTTCCACCCAAACAAGGCCTTCAGACTCACGAAGCAGCCGGCTGCGGTCGGGGGGAGGCAGGGCGCCGAACGCCTCGTTGGTTGGGGCGAAGAAAGTGAGCGCCCCCTGCTGGTTCAGCAGCTCCGTCAACCCGGCAGTCTGCACAGCGCCCACCAGCACGCTGAAACACAGAGAACTACAACGTGACACAGAGAACTACAACGTGACACAGAGAACTACAACGTGACACAGAGAACTACAACGTGACACAGAGAACTACAACGTGACACAGAGAACTACAACGTGACACAGAGAACTACAATAACTCTTTCTCTGCTTCCATCTCTCAGGCAAAAAGCACTTTCTTTCAAGACAAGATCCAATCTTCCTATTCCAATCCCAAAATACTATTTTCCATCTTCTCCACCCTCCTGGACCCCCCCAGAGACCCTTCCCCCTCCACCCTCCTGGACCCCCCCAAAGCCCCTTCCCCCTCCTCCCTCTTGGACCCCCCAGAGCCCCTTCCCCCTCCTAAGATAAGGTGAGTCTCCAGACCCTCCTTCCACCCACACACTGTCCTCCTTCTCCCCTCTCTCTCCAAGTGAGGTTCCTACCCTCATCACCTCTGCCCGCCCCACCACCTGTCCTCTGGACCCTATCCCTTCAAACCTCCTTCAGACTATCGCTCCTGATATTCTACCGTTTCTCTCCCATTTCATCAACACTTCTCTAACTTCTGGTCACTTTCCAAACAGTCTCAAGGAGGCGAGAGTAAACCCTCTCCTGAAGAAACCCACTCTCAACCCGTCTGATGTTATAAACTACAGGCCTGTCTCTCTCCTCCCGTTCCTGTCTTTAGACACCTCTCCTGCTATCTCCATCAGAACCACCTTCTGGATCCGCACCAGTCTGGTTTCAAGGCAGGTCGCTCCACAGAAAACTGGCCTCCTTGCTGTCTCTGAGGAACTGCACACGGCTAAAGCAGCCTCCCTCTCCTCTGTCCTCGTCCTGTTGGACCTGTCTGCTGCATTCGACACGGTGAACCATCAGATCCTCCTTCGCTCTCCAAGAACTTGGAGTTCCAGGCTCTGCACTTTCCCTCCTCGCCTCATACCTCAAAGACCGCACCTACAGGGTCACTTGGAGAGGGTCCGAGTCCGACCCTTGTCAATTAACTACAGGGGTCCCTCAGGGCTCTGTTCTTGGTCCCCTCCTCTTCTCCTTGTACACAAACTCGCTCGGATCTGTCATTAGCCCGCATGGTTTTTCATACCACTGCTACGCTGACGACACCCAATGAATCCTGCCCTTCCCCCGCTCAGAGACCCAGGTCGTCGCACGCATCTCTGCTCGTCTAGCTGACATCTCTCAGTGGATGTCCGCTCATCACCTCAAGCTCAACCTTGACAAAACTGAACTGCTTTTCCTTCGGGGAAAAGATTGTCCCACTCTCGACCTGACGATCAACATCGGCCCCTCTGTTGTCTCCCCGACTCAGACTGCAAGGACTCTGGGTGAGACCCTAGATAACAACCTGTCCTTCACTGCAAACATCGCTGCTGCAACCCGCTGCTGCAGATACACGCTCTACAGCATCAGGAGGACGCGTCCCCAGCTGACCCAGAGAGCCACGCAGGTTCTGGTCCAGGCTCTCGTCACCTCACGCCTAGACTACTGCAACTCCCTCCTGGCTGGTCTACCTGCATGTGCCCTCCGACCTCTGCAGCTCATCCAGAATGCAGCGGCTCGTCCGGTCTTCAACCTTCCTGAATGTTCCACACCACGCCGCTCCTCCGCTCCCTCCACTGGCTTCCGGTAACTGCTAAAATCCACTTCAAGACACTGGTACTTGCGTACCATGCTGCGAATGGATCTGGCCCTTCCTACATCCAGGACATGGTTAAACCGTGCACCCCAGCACGTGCACTCCGCTCTGCATCAGCCAAACGACTCGCTGCACCCTCGCTGCACCCTCGCTGCGAGGGGGACCCAAGTTCCCATCAGCAGAAACACGTGGGTTTGCTATCCTGGCTCCAAGATGGTGGAATGAGCTCCTTTTCCTTCCGCCTGAGACTACATCTAGACCACCTGAAACTACAACAGGACCACCTGGACCACCTGGAACTACAACAGGACCACCTGGACCACCTGGAACTACAACAGGACCACCTGGACCACCTGAAACTACAACAGGACCACCTGGACCACCTGAAACTACAACAGGACCACCTGGACCACCTGGACCACATGGACCACCTGAAACTACAACTGGACCACCTGGACCACCTGAAACTACAACAGGACCACCTGGACCACCTGAAACTACAACAGGACCACCTGGACCACCTGAAACTACAACAGGACCACCTGGACCACCTCAAACTACAACAGGACCACCTGGACCACCTGGACCACCTGAAACTACAACAGGACCACCTGGACCACCTGAAACTACAACTGGACCACCTGAAACTACAACAGGACCACCTGGACCACCTGGACCACCAGGACCACCTGAAACTACAACTGAACCACCTGAAACTACAACAGGACCACCTGGACCACCAGGACCACCTGAAACTACAACTGGACCACCTGAAACTACAACAGGACCACCTGGACCACCTGGACCACCTGAACCACCTGGATCACCTGAACCACCTGGACCACCTGAAACTAAAACTGGACCACCTGAAACTACAACAGGACCACCTGGACCACCAGGACCACCTGAAACTACAACTGGACCACCTGAAACTACAACAGGACCACCTGGACCACCTGGACCACCTGAACCACCTGGATCACCTGAACCACCTGGACCACCTGAAACTACAACTGGACCACCTGGACCACCTGAAACTACAACTGGACCACCTGAAACTACAACAGGACCACCTGGACCACCAGGACCACCTGAAACTACAACAGGACCACCTGTACCACCTGGACCACCTGAACCACCTGGATCACCTGAACCACCTGGACCACCTGAAACTACAACTGGACCACCTGAAACTACAACAGGACCACCTGGACCACCAGGACCACCTGAAACTACAACTGGACCACCTGAAACTACAACAGGACCACCTGGACCACCTGGACCACCTGAATCACCTGAACCACCTGGACCACCTGAAACTACAACTGGACCACCTGGACCACCTGAAACTACAACTGGACCACCTGAAACTACAACAGGACCACCTGGACCACCAGGACCACCTGAAACTACAACTGGACCACCAGGACCACCTGAACCACCTGGACCACCTGGACCACCAGGACCACCTGGACCACCAGCACCACCTGAACCACCTGGACCACCTGGACCACCTGGACCTATGGACCTATGTCATGTACATACTTAGTGGTAGAATGATACTGACCTGAAGCGGTCGTCGGCCTTCAGGACGTCCATGACGGTGCCCATGGGGGGGGTGAGGACTTTGCCCACGGTGAACATGGTGGCGTAGCGTCCCATCTTATCATGAGCCGCGATGCAGGCGTTCTCAATGCACAGGTTCTACACACACACACACACACACACACACACACACGCACGCACGCACACACACACACACACACGCACACACACACACACGCACACACACACACACGCACACACACACACGCACACACACACGTCATGAGAAATCATAATAAACTCTTAAAGGTATTTTATTCATCTGCACACGATCCACATTCCTCAGACAAGTGAAAATGTTTCCTGCTGAGAGTCTCAAACCTTTGATCCTGACACACACACACACACACACACACACACACACACACACACACACACACACACACGCACACACAGTGTCTGGAAAGATTTAGCAGCCGTGGGAAGCAGGAAACTTCTTGTGGTCAGAGTTCATTTCTGAGAGAATGTGAGCCGCACACGAAGGAGGAGAGACACAGAGGACACGTTAGAGACACAGAGGACACGTTAGAGACACGGAGGACACATTAGAGACCCGGAGGACACGTTAGAGACATGGAGGACACGTTAGAGACACGGAGGACACGTTAGAGACACAGAGGACACGTTAGAGACACGGAGGACACATTAGAGACATGGAGGACACGTTAGAGACACATCAGAGACACATCAGAGACACGTCAGAGACACATCAGAGACACATCAGAGACACAGAGAACACGTCAGAGACATGGAGGACACGTTAGAGACATGGAGGACACATTAGAGACATGGAGGACACATTAGAGACATGGAGGACACGTCAGAGACACATCAGAGACACGTCAGAGACACGTTAGAGACATGGAGGACACGTTAGAGACACATCAGAGACACATCAGAGACACAGAGGACATGTCAGAGACACATCAGAGACACATCGGAGACACAGAGGACACGTTAGAGACACATCAGAGACACGTTAGAGACACAGAGGACACGTCAGAGACACATCAGAGACACAGAGAACACGTCAGAGACATGGAAGACACGTTAGAGACATGGAGGACACATTAGAGACATGGAGGACACGTTAGAGACACATCAGAGACACATCAGAGACACGTCAGAGACACATTAGAGACATGGAGGACACGTTAGAGACACATCAGAGACACATCAGAGACACAGAGGACATGTCAGAGACACATCGGAGACACAGAGGACATGTTAGAGACACATCAGAGACACGTTAGAGACACAGAGGACACGTCAGAGACACATCAGAGACACAGAGGACACGTTAGAGACACAGAGGACACGTCAGAGACACATCAGAGACACAGAGGACACGTTAGAGACACATCAGAGACACGTTAGAGACACAGAGGACACGTCAGAGACACATCAGAGACACGTTAGAGACACAGAGGACACGTCAGAGACACATCAGAGACACGTTAGAGACACAGAGGACACGTTAGAGACACATCAGAGACACGCTAGAGACACAGAGGACACGTTAGAGACACGTCAGAGACACATCAGAGACACAGAGGACACGTTAGAGACACATCAGAGACACGTTAGAGACACAGAGGACACGTCAGAGACACATCAGAGACACAGAGGACACGTTAGAGACACATCAGAGACACGTTAGAGACACAGAGGACACGTCAGAGACACATCAGAGACACAGAGGACACGTTAGAGACACGTCAGAGACACATCAGTTTCCCCTGAAATGTTATGTTTGAATCCAGATGAGCTTTAATCCAGAGATGGATTCAGACGTGGAGAAACGACCACCAGTCGAACGCCTCTTGGACGTCTTATTTCCATCAGAGAAAGAACACTTGGAAGCCAAATAGACCTAAACAACGAGTCCATGGGAACGATATGTCCGCCTGGAATGTCCTCAAACAGTAACTCATCGTGTTGACTGGTGCTGCTCATGATAACTCAGTCTCTCGTGTGCGCAGTGCGTTCTGAAGAAGACTTGTCTCCGGGTTAGATCATTGGAGACTTCTGTTGAGCGTTACACCACGGCGTGAGCGTGAGGGGATCAAATCAGGTAACCCTAACCCAGGTCAGTCAGTCAGATAAATATATGCTGCTTCCAACACACAAAGAAGCACGTGAGCTGTCTGAGGGAACCTGTGGACTCTCCTTGCCCTGTCATCTGTTATCGTGCTCTGTGGGAGGAGCCTGTGGCCTCAGGTCTTCATTGATACCAGTACACTGAACTGAAGCTATGGACCTGTGGCCTCAGGTCTTCATTGATACCAGTACACTGAACTGAAGCTATGGACCTGTGGCATCAGGTCTTCATTGATACCAGTACACTGAACTGAAGCTATGGACCTGTGGCCTCAGGTCTTCATTGATACCAGTACACTGAACTGAAGCTATGGACCTGTGGCCTCAGGTCTTCATTGATACCAGTACACTGAAGCTATGGACCTGTGGCCGCAGGTCTTCATTGATACCAGTACACTGAACTGAAGCTATGGACCTGTGGCATCAGGTCTTCATTGATACCAGTACACTGAACTGAAGCTATGGACCTGTGGCCTCAGGTCTTCATTGATACCAGTACACTGAACTGAAGCTATGGACCTGTGGCCTCAGGTCTTCATTGATACCAGTACACTGAAGCTATGGACCTGTGGCCGCAGGTCTTCATTGATACCAGTACACTGAACTGAAGCTATGGACCTGTGGCCTCAGGCCTTCATTGATACCAGTACACTGAACTGAAGCTATGGACCTGTGGCCTCGGGTCTTCATTGATACCAGTACACTGAACTGAAGCTATGGACCTGTGGCCTCAGGTCTTCATTGATACCAGTACACTGAACTGAAGCTATGGACCTGTGGCCTCAGGTCTTCATTGATACCAGTACACTGAACTGAAGCTATGGACCTGTGGCCTCAGGCCTTCATTGATACCAGTACACTGAACTGAAGCTATGGACCTGTGGCCTCAGGTCTTCATTGATACCAGTACACTGAACTGAAGCTATGGACCTGTGGCCTCAGGTCTTCATTGATACCAGTACACTGAACTGAAGCTATGGACCTGTGGCCTCAGGTCTTCATTGATACCAGTACACTGAACTGAAGCTATGGACCTGTGGCCTCAGGCCTTCATTGATACCAGTACACTGAACTGAAGCTATGGACCTGTGGCCTCGGGTCTTCATTGATACCAGTACACTGAACTGAAGCTATGGACCTGTGGCCTCAGGTCTTCATTGATACCAGTACACTGAAGCTATGGACCTGTGGCCTCAGGCCTTCATTGATACCAGTACACTGAACTGAAGCTATGGACCTGTGGCCTCAGGTCTTCATTGATACCAGTACACTGAACTGAAGCTATGGACCTGTGGCCTCAGGTCTTCATTGATACCAGTACACTGAACTGAAGCTATGGACCTGTGGCCTCAGGTCTTCATTGATACCAGTACACTGAACTGAAGCTCTGGACCTGTGGCCTCAGGTCTTCATTGATACCAGTACACTGAAGCTATGGACCTGTGGCCTCAGGCCTTCATTGATACCAGTACACTGAACTGAAGCTATGGACCTGTGGCCTCAGGTCTTCATTGATACCAGTACACTGAACTGAAGCTATGGACCTGTGGCCTCAGGTCTTCATTGATACCAGTACACTGAACTGAAGCTATGGACCTGTGGCCTCAGGCCTTCATTGATACCAGTACACTGAACTGAAGCTATGGACCTGTGGCCTCAGGTCTTCATTGATACCAGTACACTGAACTGAAGCTATGGACCTGTGGCCTCAGGTCTTCATTGATACCAGTACACTGAACTGAAGCTCTGGACCTGTGGCCTCAGGTCTTCATTGATACCAGTACACTGGACTGAAGCTCTGGACCTGTGGCCTCAGGTCTTCATTGATACCAGTACACTGAACTGAAGCTATGGACCTGTGGCCTCAGGTCTTCATTGATACCAGTACACTGAACTGAAGCTATGGACCAATGACAGTATTCAAGAGGCTTGTTTTCAGGATATGTTCTGATTAGAGTGAGGTGGGCCCACAGGCGTGCTGCCCTCTGATTGGTTCTTACGTTTCTGTAGACGAACACCCTCAGCTTGACGCCCCCCAGCGTCTCCAGCTCCTGCCCGTCGTACAGAGACTTGGAGGACAGCTGCGTCCTCAGCAGGTGATTGGTCATCAGCGTCCTCATGTCGGGCGTCATCGTCGTGTCACTTCCTGTTTCAGACACACAGAAGCTCAGTTTCTTTAAAGTTCTCCTATCCTATCAATTCACATTATGATGTCTTTTCTACATCACCATGTGTCCCCGGTGTCCCCGGTGTGTCCTTGTGTGTCCCTGTGTGTCCCTGTATGTCCCTGGTGTCCCCCGTGTGTCCCTGTGTCCCCGTGTGTCCCTGTGTGTCCCTGTGTGTCCCCGGTGTGTCCCCGTGTGTCCCGGTGTGTCCTGGTGTGTCCCGGTGTGTCCCCCCCGGTGTGTCCCCCCGGTGTGTCCCGGTGTGTCCCCGGTGTGTCCCCGTGTGTCCCCGTGTGTCCCCGGTGTGTCAGTAGACTCTCAAAGTGTCAGAAACAAACCCCCCTCTCTTCTCCTCCGTACCCACATCTCTAAAAACGGGGACCAACGGAGCTGATCCAGATTTGCTGCGTCATGACCACATTACTAAAATGTGGGCGGGCTTTAAACCCACGGGCCAATCAGAAACATTGCTGTCAGAAACAATGAGACGTGTTCTGAAGTAATATGGTCTGTGTTCACATTAGCATGCTAGCACTCAGAGCTAACCTGTGCTGGAGAGAGTGGGTGAAGAGCAGTGTGGGGTTACAGTAACGTAACTACTTTTGCCGGGTAAAAAGTAGTGTAACGCGCTACGATGGAACATGCGGTAACGTAACGTAGTTCCTTCTTCAATTCGCCGCAACGTTACTTTTCCCAGGGACGAGTGACAGTGCCTACTCAGCTGCGTGTTACGACTCAGGCACGAGCTCTCATTCCACACTGTACGTGATGGAGGCTGGCCGCCGGCGGTGGCACGAAGACTGAAGAGCAGCCAGCGAGAAGCGGGCGCAGCCAGCATTCGAGGGATGGAGGTATTCCCGTCACGTCCAACGTGTTGAAACTAAGGGAAACATGTGAGAGTAAGGTGTACGTTGTGCCCTGGCTAGACACGTGCGTCCACTGCCGTTAACTGCCCTGCCGTTAACTGCCCTGCCGTTAACTGCGCCGCCGTTAACTGCGCCGCCGTTAACTCCGCCGCCGTTACCTGCGCCGCCGTTAACTCCGCCGCCGTTAACCGCGCCGCCGTTAACCGCACCGCCGTTAACCGCACCGCCGTTAACCGCACCGCCGTTAACCGCCCTGCCGTTAACTGCCCTGCCGTTAACTGCGCCGCCGTTAACCGCGCCGCCGTTAACCGCGCCGCCGTTAACCGCACCGCCGTTAACTGCCCTGCCGTTAACTGCCCTGCCGTTAACTGCGCTGCCGTTAACTGCACCGCCGTTAACTGCACTGCCAGCCTCACCGAGCATGTGAAAGGAAACCTGCTAGCATGAAGCTCGTGGCTCCAGGTCCCGGGGGAATGAGGATACTTCGAGGCCAGGCCTATGTAGCGGCGTATTGATATGACGTGCGCTCGCTGTGCAGCTCTTTGGGGCTGGCCTGTAACCCTTAGTGACCATGATTTGATATTATATTGTTGTTATTGTTGTTTAGTGGTGGTGTTGACGCCTACAGCCCAATGTGTTGAGTGCTCTGAAAAAAGAAATATCTGTCATGTCCTCCATAGCAGAACTTTATGTAAGCCTTCATGTTTAGGAACAGAGATGGGGTTCTGCCCGAAGTCGAGAACATAAAAGTAACGAGTGACGTAAAAAGTGACTTTCCTTAAGAGAGGGAGGGTAACTAAGTAAAGTCAGGGATTACGAGTAACGAGCAAACACTACTTTTTAGAAGTAACTTCCTGCACACCGGTGAGGAAGCAGGAAGTCAAGAGGAAGTCACCTGGTGGTACACCTGAGAGAAAGAGAGAGAGAGAGAGAGAGAGAGAGAGAGAGAGAGAGAGAGAGAGAGAGAGAGAGAGAGAGAGAGAGAGAGAGAGAGAGAGAGAGAGAGAGAGAGAGAGAGAGAGAGAGGTACCTGTGAAGGCGGCGTCCAGCGGGGCCAGCATGGTGAGGGATTCAGATCCGGTCAGATGGGGGTCAGACCCGCCTCCACAAACAGCTGGGTCGCCGTGGCAACAGCCGAGCCCTCAGCCAGCTCCAGCAGGACTTTAGCTGGAGAGAGAGAGAGAGCAGTCAGAGTCTGACTCACTGAACGGGGTCTCCTCCTCTAAAGGGACAGGTCAGAGTCTGACTCACTGAACGGGGTCTCCTCCTCTAAAGGGACAGCTCAGAGTCTGACTCACTGAACGGGGTCTCCTCCTCTAAAGGGACAGGTCAGAGTCTGACTCACTGAACGGGGTCTCCTCCTCTAAAGGGACAGCTCAGAGTCTGACTCACTGAACGGGGTCTCCTCCTCTAAAGGGACAGGTCAGATTCTGACTCACTGAACGGGGTCTCCTCCTCTAAAGGGACAGCTCAGAGTCTGACTCACTGAACGGGGTCTCCTCCTCTAAAGGGACAGGTCAGAGTCTGACTCACTGAACGGGGGTCTCCTCCTCTAAAGGGACAGGTCAGAGTCTGACTCACTGAACGGGGTCTCCTCCTCTAAAGGGACAGGTCAGAGTCTGACTCACTGAACGGGGTCTCCTCCTCTAAAGGGACAGGTCAGATTCTGACTCACTGAACGGGGTCTCCTCCTCTAAAGGGACAGGTCAGAGTCTGACTCACTGAACGGGGTCTCCTCCTCTAAAGGGACAGGTCAGAGTCTGACTCACTGAACGGGGTCTTCTCCTCTAAAGGGACAGGTCAGAGTCTGACTCACTGAACGGGGTCTCCTCCTCTAAAGGGACAGGTCAGAGTCTGACTCACTGAACGGGGTCTCCTCCTCTAAAGGGACAGGTCAGAGTCTGACTCACTGAACGGGGTCTCCTCCTCTAAAGGGACAGGTCAGAGTCTGACTCACTGAACGGGGTCTCCTCCTCTAAAGGGACAGGTCAGAGTCTGACTCACTGAACGGGGTCTCCTCCTCTAAAGGGACAGGTCAGAGTCTGACTCACTGAACGGGGTCTCCTCCTCTAAAGGGACAGGTCAGAGTCTGACTCACTGAACGGGGGTCTCCTCCTCTAAAGGGACAACTCAGAGTCTGACTCACTGAACGGGGGTCTCCTCCTCTAAAGGGACAGGTCAGAGTCTGACTCACTGAACGGGGTCTCCTCCTCTAAAGGGACAGGTCAGAGTCTGTACCATCAGTAGTACTCTCAGTAGTACCATCAGTAGTACCATCAGTAGTACCATCAGTAGTACCATCAGTAGTACTCTCAGTAGTACCCTCAGTAGTACCATCAGTAGTACCATCAGTAGTACTCTCAGTAGTACTCTCAGTAGTACCATTAGCAGTATTAGTAGTACTTGCAGTACCTGAGTCGGGTATCAGCAGCTCACTGATGTAGTGGACCACCCCATTGGTCCCCAGCTGGTCCCTCTTGGTGACCACGGCCCTCCCGTTGAGGGTCATCTGGTCCCCCTCGCAGCCCACCTCCAGCACGGAGCCCTGCAGGGTCTCCATGGGGGTCCCGGACACGATGGACTCGGCGCATTGCATGTGCTTCAGGATGTGGTAGTTCAGCAGGTCTGGGGGGGGGGAGAGTCAGGTTCTGGTCTGTAGGGGGTCTGAACATGGATGTTTAATAAGAACTGAATACAGCGTTGGAGGCGGGGCTTATCCTTTCCTATGAGAGCTGCTCATTGGCTCATGAAGACAAAATGGCCTGAGGTTCTCCAGAGAAAAACGTCAAAGATTACCCATCATGCCTTGCTGTCAGAGCAGAAGAACCCGTATGCGCCCCTTAAACCCCGCCTCCTGTTATTAAGCCCCGCCCCTGAGCTCCCACTCTCGGCTCAGTAGAATGAATGGAGAGAGAAAATAAATCTAGATTCGGCTTTTAGTGCATTTTACAACTTTAAGGACCTTATTATTTTAAAGGGCTTTAAAATAGTTCATACTGGGTACTTTCTTTAGTTCTTAAATCATGCTCTGATTTACAGACGTCTCTTTCCCATTCAGTGGGGAACAGCATCTCTATCCCAGTGACGTCACGGACTGATACGGAAGTTGTTGTACCGTCGTCTGGCCACCAGGGATATTCCCCTCAGAGTCCGGAGCCCTTCCTGGGGGCTTGGTACCTGTTTTGTCAGAGGGGGGGGGTTCCAGCAGGTGGAGACAGGGAGCCTAGGGTCTGTGATTCCACTGAGAGGTGGCTCAAAGGAAGTGAGCATCCTACTTAATGAGCTCACTGCAGCACACCTGGGAGCACACTAGTCTCCGCAGGACACACAGGTCGCTGTGAGGAAGACACTCAGAGATCATTCTGGTGAATATTTGTATTAATCTGTTTGAACCATGTTTGATTTGATGGATCATTCTTTCTAGTCCTGAGGAAAGAAGCTAAAATACAAGATGCTGAAATATAATGTACTTTGTTGAGACGCATTTATTTTTGATTAAATGTTGAATTTAATTGTAAATGAAGAAATGAAAGTGCTCGTTAAAGGATAGCATGTTTTTCGTAGTGAATGAAAGTAATGTTTTGTGTTAAGGTTTTGAACCTGAATGAGCATCAAGAGGCCGACTGAAGCAATAAGGACTCTGCACTCACTCAAAGAGGACAGACTGGAGTTGTCCCATGTGTCCTTCTGGAGTCAATCAAACCAACCCAATCACAACTTGACAGTACCCCCTGACAATGCGTCTGACCTTTGACCCTCAACACTCACCTCTCAGAGCCACAGGGTCTCCCAGGATGCGGTTCAGGGTCTCCTTGGGGATCTTGTCGAAGGCCTCGTTGGTCGGAGCGAACACGGTGTACTGCCCCTCCCCCTCCAGCATGGTGCTGAGCCCCGCCGCTGCCATTGCCGTCTGAGGGACAGGAAGTCAGAGTCAGGGACAGGAAGTCAGGGACAGGAGTGTCCTCCTCCAACATGAGAGTAGCATGCTAACAAGGGTATCAACTAGCTGTGAGCATGACAGGATGAAAAAAAAAGTCAGAATTTAGTGATTTTGAGAAAAAGTCAGAATTTAGTGATTTTGAGAAAAAAGTCAGAATTTAGTGATTTTGAGAAAAAGTCAGAATTTAGTGATTTAAAAGTCAGAATTTAGTGATTTTGAGAAAAAGTCAGAATTTAGTGATTTTGAGAAAAAGTCAGAATTTAGTGATTTTGAGAAAAAGTCAGAATTTAGTGATTTAAAAGTCAGAATTTAGTGATTTTGAGAAAGTCAGAATTTAGTGATTTTGAGAAAGTCAGAATTTAGTGATTTTGAGGAAAAAGTCAGAATTTAGTGATTTGGAGAAAAAGTCAGAATTTAGTGATTTTGAGAAAAAGTCAGAATTTAGTGATTTGGAGAAAAAAGTCAGAATTTAGTGATTTGGAGAAAAAGTTAGAATTTAGTGATTTTGAGAAAAAAAGTCAGAATTTAGTGATTTTGAGAAAGTCAGAATTTAGTGATTTTGAGAAAAAGTCAGAATTTAGTGATTTTGAGGAAAAAGTCAGAATTTAGTTATTTGGAGAAAAAGTCAGAATTTAGTGATTTGGAGAAAAAGTCAGAATTTAGTTATTTGGAGAAAAAGTCAGAATTTAGTGATTTTGAGAAAAAAGTCAGAATTTAGTGATTTTGAGAAAAAGTCAGAATTTAGTGATTTGGAGAAAAAGTCAGCATTTAGTGATTTTGAGAAAAAAAGTCAGAATTTAGTGATTTTGAGAAAAAGTCAGAATTTAGTGATTTTGAGAAAAAGTCAGAATTTAGTGATTTTGAGAAAAAGTCAGAATTTAGTGATTTAAAAGTCAGAATTTAGTGATTTGAGAAAAAGTCAGAATTAAGTGATTTTGAGAAAAAGTCAGAATTTAGTGATTTGGAGAAAAAGTCAGAATTTAGTGATTTGGAGAAAAAGTCAGAATTTAGTGATTTGGAGAAAAAGTCAGAATTTAGTGATTTGAGAAAAAAAGTCAGAATTTAGTGATTTGGAGAAAAAGTCAGCATTTAGTGATTTTGAGAAAAAAGTCAGAATTTAGTGATTTTGAGAAAAAGTCAGAATTTAGTGATTTTGAGAAAAAGTCAGAATTTAGTGATTTTGAGAAAAAGTCAGAATTTAGTGATTTAAAAGTCAGAATTTAGTGATTTTGAGAAAAAGTCAGAATTAAGTGATTTTGAGAAAAAGTCAGAATTTAGTGATTTGG
>JAMFTG010002301.1:32500-36399 GCA_023974075.1 Chaenocephalus aceratus
TTGTGATTGGCTCCCCTCTCTCCACATGGTGGCTGTGATGGAGCGTTGTGATTGGCTCCCCTCTCTCCACATGGTGGCTGTAATGGAGCGTTGTGATTGGCTCCCCTCTCTCCACATGGTGGCTGCAATGGAGCGTTGTGATTGGCTCCCCTCTTTCCACATGGTGGCTGCAATGGAGCGTTGTGATTGGCTCCCCTCTTTCCACATGGTGGCTGTAATGGAGCGTTGTGATTGGCTCCCCTCTCTCCACATGGTGGCTGTGATGGAGCGTTGTGATTGGCTCCCTCTCTCCACATGGTGGCTGTGATGGAGCGTTGTGATTGGCTCCCCTCTCTCCACATGGTGGCTGTGATGGAGCGTTGTGATTGGCTCCCCTCTCTCCACATGGTGGCTGTAATGGAGCGTTGTGATTGGCTCCCCTCTCTCCACATGGTGGCTGCAATGGAGCGTTGTGATTGGCTCCCCTCTCTCCACATGGTGGCTGTAATGGAGCGTTGTGATTGGCTCCCCTCCCTCCACATGGTGGCTGTAATGGAGCGTTGTGATTGGCTCCCCTCTCTCCACATGGTGGCTGTAATGGAGCGTTGTGATTGGCTCCCCTCTCTCCACATGGTGGCTATAATGGAGCGTTGTGATTGGCTCCCCTCTCTCCACATGGTGGCTGTGATGGAGCGTTGTGATTGGCTCCCCTCTCTCCACATGGTGGCTGTAATGGAGCGTTGTGATTGGCTCCCCTCTCTCCACATGGTGGCTGTGATGGAGCGTTGTGATTGGCTCCCCTCTCTCCACATGGTGGCTGTGATGGAGCGTTGTGATTGGCTCCCCTCTCTCCACATGGTGGCTGTAATGGAGCGTTGTGATTGGCTCCCCTCTCTCCACATGGTGGCTGCGATGGAGCGTTGTGATTGGCTCCCCTCTCTCCACATGGTGGCTGCGATGGAGCGTTGTGATTGGCTCCCCTCTCTCCACATGGTGGCTGTAATGGAGCGTTGTGATTGGCTCCCCTCTCTCCACATGGTGGCTGTGATGGAGCGTTGTGATTGGCTCCCCTCTCTCCACATGGTGGCTGTGATGGAGCGTTGTGATTGGCTCCCCTCTCTCCACATGGTGGCTGTAATGGAGCGTTGTGATTGGCTCCCCTCTCTCCACATGGTGGCTGTAATGGAGCGTTGTGATTGGCTCCCCTCTCTCCACATGGTGGCTGTAATGGAGCGTTGTGATTGGCTCCCCTCTCTCCACATGGTGGCTGCAATGGAGCGTTGTGATTGGCTCCCCTCTCTCCACATGGTGGCTGTAATGGAGCGTTGTGATTGGCTCCCCTCTCTCCACATGGTGGCTGCAATGGAGCGTTGTGATTGGCTCCCCTCTCTCCACATGGTGGCTGCAATGGAGCGTTGTGATTGGCTCCCCTCTCTCCACATGGTGGCTGTAATGGAGCGTTGTGATTGGCTCCCCTCTCTCCACATGGTGGCTGTAATGGAGCGTTGTGATTGGCTCCCCTCTCTCCACATGGTGGCTGTAATGGAGCGTTGTGATTGGCTCCCCTCTCTCCACATGGTGGCTGTAATGGAGCGTTGTGATTGGCTCCCCTCTCTCCACATGGTGGCTGCAATGGAGCGTTGTGATTGGCTCCCCTCTCTCCACATGGTGGCTGTAATGGAGCGTTGTGATTGGCTCCCCTCTCTCCACATGGTGGCTGCAATGGAGCGTTGTGATTGGCTCCCCTCTCTCCACATGGTGGCTGTAATGGAGCGTTGTGATTGGCTCCCCTCTCTCCACATGGTGGCTGTAATGGAGCGTTGTGATTGGCTCCCCTCTCTCCACATGGTGGCTGCAATGGAGCGTTGTGATTGGCTCCCCTCTCTCCACATGGTGGCTGTAATGGAGCGTTGTGATTGGCTCCCCTCTCTCCACATGGTGGCTGCAATGGAGCGTTGTGATTGGCTCCCCTCTCTCCACATGGTGGCTGTAATGGAGCGTTGTGATTGGCTCCCCTCTCTCCACATGGTGGCTGCAATGGAGCGTGCAGAACTTCGTGGTCAGATTTCCATAATAAATGTGTCCCAGCCGTCTGGCTCATAAAACTCATTTCCTCCGAGAGAAGAGGAATCTGGAGGAGAGCGGCCAGGAACAACACTAGCCCCTTCCTGTCCGCCAAGGACGCTTCAGAGCTGCACTGCTCTCCTCTGCTTTAAAGAGTCCTCTCCTGCTGATGTTCAGGTGTATATCAGTATGTAGTGTCTCTACTTTAAAGAGTCCTCTCCTGCTGATGTTCAGGTGTATATCAGTATGTAGTGTCTCTACTTTAAAGAGTCCTCTCCTGCTGATGTTCAGGTGTATATCAGTATGTAGTGTCTCTACTTTAAAGAGTCCTCTCCTGCTGATGTTCAGCTGTATATCAGTATGTAGTGTCTCTACTTTAAAGAGTCCTCTCCTGCTGATGTTCAGGTGTATATCAGTATGTAGTGTCTCTACTTTAAAGAGTCCTCTCCTGTTGATGTTCAGGTGTATATCAGTATGTAGTGTCTCTACTTTAAAGAGTCCTCTCCTGCTGATGTTCAGGTGTATATCAGTATGTAGTGTCTCTACTTTAAAGAGTCCTCTCCTGCTGGTGTTCAGGTGTATATCAGTATGTAGTGTCTCTACTTTAAAGAGTCCCCCCTGCTGATGTTCAGGTGTATATCAGTATGTAGTGTCTCTACTTTAAAGAGTCCTCTCCTGCTGATGTTCAGGTGTATATCAGTATGTAGTGTCTCTACTTTAAAGAGTCCTCTCCTGCTGATGTTCAGGTGTATATCAGTATGTAGTGTCTCTACTTTAAAGAGTCCTCTCCTGCTGGTGTTCAGGTGTATATCAGTATGTAGTGTCTCTACTTTAAAGAGTCCTCTCCTGCTGATGTTCAGGTGTATATCAGTATGTAGTGTCTCTACTTTAAAGAGTCCTCTCCTGCTGATGTTCAGGTGTATATCAGTATGTAGTGTCTCTACTTTAAAGAGTCCTCTCCTGCTGATGTTCAGGTGTATATCAGTATGTAGTGTCTCTACTTTAAAGAGTCCTCTCCTGCTGATGTTCAGGTGTATATCAGTATGTAGTGTCTCTACTTTAAAGAGTCCTCTCCTGCTGGTGTTCAGGTGTATATCAGTATGTAGTGTCTCTACTTTAAAGAGTCCTCTCCTGCTGATGTTCAGGTGTATATCAGTATGTAGTGTCTCTACTTTAAAGAGTCCTCTCCTGCTGATGTTTCAGGTGTATATCAGTATGTAGTGTCTCTACTTTAAAGAGTCCTCTCCTGCTGATGTTCAGGTGTATATCAGTATGTAGTGTCTCTACTTTAAAGAGTCCTCTCCTGCTGATGTTCAGGTGTATATCAGTATGTAGTGTCTCTACTTTAAAGAGTCCTCTCCTGCTGATGTTCAGGTGTATATCAGTATGTAGTGTCTCTACTTTAAAGAGTCCTCTCCTGCTGATGTGTCTGAGTCTCTTCACTCAGGAAACCCTGCAGCGTCAAATCACAGCGGCTGTAAAACGTAAACACATGGAGCTACTGAGTGTGTGTGTGTGTGTGTGTGGTGTGTGTGTGCGTGGGTGTGTGTGTGTGTGTGTGTGTGTGTGTGTGTGTGTGTGTGTTGGCTCACACACGGCACTGATCATTCCTCCAGATGGAATCTGGACTCCCGTTCAGCACATAAATAAAGATGGCCTCCGAGCACGCAAACATCAGTAAGTCACGGATCGTGGGGAGAACCTCCGGAAGCTTCCAGCGGGACGTCTAAACACCGTGTCACGTTTAAAAGAGTCCCTCACTGCGCTCTTTAAATCAGAGACCCTGCAGAAACGGAGTCTGAACAAAGAGCTGTGTGTGGCTCCTGGACGGAGGGGGGAAGTCAATGAGGACTTTC
>JAMFTG010002302.1:0-12526 GCA_023974075.1 Chaenocephalus aceratus
TCCCCATGGGGAAAGGGCTCCTTGGCCTCTGGCCCACCCTGACCATTAAGACCAGTGAGCAGCCACAGCACAGCGCCTGCAAACCATTGGCATGTCTGAGTCCATCCACTCGGCCCACTGATGAGTAACTCCGCTAACTGGCATATCTTTATAATCCTTATCCATCCCTGCATCCTAATGATGAGCCAATCAAAACAACCTACCTTTCAGTTTGCAGACCTCTGCGCATAATCATAATGATGTCCTGCTCAATGAAGTCCACCTGTTGACCCCTAAACTGTAGGTCACGCCTGCAGAGGTTAGTCTGAGGTCAGGCAGGAGTGTCTGCGTATTGTAAACATGAATTAGGCGGACCCTTCAGTTCTCTGACTCGGCTGAGAAACGTGAGCGAAGGACTAACGTCTCATCGTCAGACAGATATGTGACATGACGGCCACTAATGGAGAGTCTAGTGGTGTGATTTCCTCTCTCTTTCGTACACAAACAGAAACGATGGCTCTCAGCTGCTGCGTCAGCGTGAGAGCCAGAAACCGGCTCCTCTCTGCCAGTTAAATATTCCCATCAGCACATGTGAATACAGTCTCTGTGCAAACACACCTTTGAACACCACATGTCCCTCGAGTACCCCCCCACCACCTCTGATGTGATCTGAAGGTGGAGAAACATGTTTGCTGTATTGACAACAAAAACATCTCTCCAAAGTGTCAAATATTGTGTTTGAACTAGAGGTGAGGAAACGCTGAAAGGAGGCATCAGTTCTAAAAGGTTATTTTTAAAGAAGGAAGATGTTGAAGGTTAAATAAGTCAGTATTTATTGTTGTGCTGCTGCTTGATATGAAGAATATTTCTGAGCTGTGAACTTCTTCAGTGTGCAGATGGTGTGTGTGATACACTGCTAACCTCTGGCATCCAAACCCATCATTACCCCTGCACACACACACACACACACGCACATGCACACACACACACACACACACACACACACACACACACACACGCACACCACACACACACGCACGCACGCACGCACACACACACACACACACACAGCAAAGAGCATGAGGCTGAGGAGACTGTGTGAGAGGAGAGCAGATATTTAGAGACGGGTTTCCAGGTCTGCTGATAACCAACGCTCCGAACGAGAGAATTAGAAAACATTTCAGTTCAAAGCACTTTGAAGTCAGCATCATCCGGACATCGGGTATCAATATGGGTGCTCCTCTATCGAACAATCCGTGTCCCAGAAAACATGGGATTTCTTTCTAACTTCTTAAAGAGAATTTAACGTTCAATAGCTTAATTTCCACCAATGGAATCCTTCCCTAAACGAGAGAGATCAACAATAGATTCCGTGTTAAGTGAGGAATGCATGTGAAGCGGTCACGGTGTGAATGCTCTCCAGCATCTCAGCATCTCAACCTGAGCCAGAGCCCGTCGTGCCAAAGATAACATGCGTCTAATCTGAATCCACGTCTTCAGTTGTTGCATCGTGTTTCTTCCGTCACCATGCTGCTTGGTCGGTGGTTCCTCGACCTCCCGCCTTGCTTCCTGCTTCCTTCCCTCTGTCGTTCAGCTGGGGCAGTTTGCATTGTGGGCCGGGGCAGTTGCATTGTGGGCCAGCGACGCTGCAGCTCCTCCAGCAGCAGCAACAATGCATGAAAGTTGCCTTGCGCTGTTCCCCGAGAGGTGAATGCGTTGCTTGAGGGAGGCGGCCGCGCCCTCTCGCTGAGAGTCGCCCAGCTGAAGCTGCGGGGCGTGTCGGGGGTAATTGGAACCGCGCGCCTGCTAAGCGGCGAGGTAATTCTTGCGAGGCGTAATCACTTTCATCTCGTTTCTCTGAGGTTAAGATTGTTGTTCTCGCCGAGGACGGTGTGCACACAGCGATGACACGGCGCTTTATCTTCAGGGCTGCTGGGATGATCGAGCCCTGACTCTGCAGAGTCCTTACGACCAGGAGCACACTTCTTCTGTATCCCGAGTAGCAGCTCGCATCGAGGGGAATCCGTTCACGCACGACGTCTTCCTACAAGACGAAACTCTATAGGTCAAGGTCATAAGAATCACTCGATGTTCCTCGTAGAGACTAAAGGCTGTAGATGCTGCCTCGTCAGTCCAACACCTGAATGAATCCACTTACTGAGAGATACAGCTGGAAGTAAAGCATAACATCTCCGTGTTTGAGAGCCTGCTTTTTCTGATATGTGTGCGTGCGATCAGCCTCTGCTTTCCTCTTTCTGTCAATCACCTCATCCATTCGCTTCACAAACTGTGTCCCTAATCCAGGTTAATCAAACCAGAACAGCATCATGAATGATTTCTTACTTTATTTTGTACAACTTTATTAAATAGATAAAGGAAACGTTGATCCTAAAATACTGTATATACTAACCATTACAAACAAAAGACAGAAAAATAAACATACTCTAAGTAAGTCTGTGGGGTGGTGGCGAAGTCGATAGGGACTTGGCTTGGCAACTGGAAGGTCACCAGTTCAAGTCCGGCAAGTGCTACCGAGGTGTCCCTGAGCAAGGCACCGTTCCCCACACTGCTCCCCGGGCGCCGTTCAAAATGGCAGCACACTGCTCCTAACACGAGGATGGGTCGAATGCAGAGAAACAATTTCCCCACGGGGGATTAATAAAAGTCCATCTTAATCTTAAAGGTACAGAAGTATAATCGTCAATAAGTAACTAAAGTAGCGTGTGCAGAATGACTATACACACAATATTAAAGCACTGTCTTATTATATATAATAATATATATTATTATATTATATGTCGTTGGTATAATGAATAATAAGTGGTCTTTACCAGAAGCCCTTTATGGAGGATGGGGACCCGCCCATCACCTCTATCACCTCCTCCCTGCCAGTCATCCAGAAACACTTCACTCCGGAGGGTTCTTCCGCCAGCTGGTTCTGGATCAGGTAATTGTGCTTTTGATCCGGGGTCGTTAACATTTGAGCCGCCGCCGGCTACCTCAATAATAAACCTAATTATCCCTGCTGTGGAAATCTGGCCAATCAAACCCTTTTAATTATATCAAGTGTTCAGTCACAGTGTGTGTGTGTGTGTGTGTGTGTGTGTGTGTGTGTGTGTGTGTGTGTGTGTGTGTGTGTGTCTACTGCTTAGAACCAAGACGGATCAATCGACTCAAGAGCCTTCGAAGAAAAATATAAAATAGCGAGTAATTATAATGTTTCGCTGAAGAAGGTTCCTAACAGGGTGAAATTATAAAAGGTTAAAATGTATTTTATTTATTGCAGTAAGGAAAGCGCACAATGCAAACACGTATCCAAAACGTTCAATAACGAATATGTGTTCCACGTCGTTTCTTGGTGTTTCTTCAGCCACGTTAAAATTGCATGTCATAAAATGGACTTCCCGCTGAACCTGAGGCTGAACACGGAACGTTCAGTTTAATTCAAAGGTGCTACACGTTGGACTCGTGTCCTGAACGAGTCCAGCGCTTTGCTCCAAAGCCACATTGCTATCCACCAGCGATGGGAGGGGTTGATGGGATATTCAACATGCTATTCCAGTATGAGTTATGAATAGTGTTATTGTAATGTTGTTTTGTTTTTGGAGGGGTGCCGAAGTGGATTACATATTATCAGATGGATAATGAAATGTACGGTGAAAATATCCTTCCTTCTATCCTTCCCTCATCCCTTTTGTATCCTCCTTCCTTCCTGTCCTCCGGTTCCTCGCTCTTTAAACTTTGCCATTTCCCCTCTTTCATCTCCTTACTTCCTTTCCTCTTTCCTCCCTTTCCTCTTTCCTTTCTTTCCTCTATCCTTCCTTTCCTCTATCCTTCCTTTCCTATTTCCTTCCTCTATCCTTCCTTCTCTCTTTCCTCCCTTTATCCTTTCCTTCATATCTTCCGTTCCTCGCTCTTTAAACGTTCCCGTTTCGCCTCTTTCATCCTGCTACCCATTTAATCTCCTTGCTTCCTTTCGTCCCTCCCTCCCTCCCTACCTCCCTCTGTCCTCCAGTAAAGAGATTAGAACCAAAGCTCTCCTCCATCTTCCCGATTCCCTGTGGATGAATCCCAGCGCTGTGAAGGAGTGAAAGAGAAGCAGACGGCACGTTGACCTGCAGGTCATCTCCGTGGTGTCGTCGCCGCGTCGATAGACCGAACTAACGCTGAGTCCCGTAGAGAGCGCAGAATGCTAACGGGAACGTCTCGTGCAGAAAGGGCTCGGCCTCACGGGGACCCGAGGCGCGCCTCACGGGGACCCGAGGCGCGCCTCACGGGGACCCGAGGCCGCCCGCTGACAGCGACACGCAGCTCTGAAAGGTTACAGATCAGAAAAGATACTCAAAGCTTTTTCCAGAAGGAGGTTATTAAATACTGACGAGCCCATACCAGGTGGATTAACACGGGCTATCTCGATGTTTGACCCGAGGAGAACCACGAGAGCGCTTTAAAGAAGATCTCGACTTCACCGAACGGTCTTTATACGAAACAGTGAAAGATATCATGTCTTAACGAAATATCTATATCACGTGGATTAGAGATATCAAGCAGCTTGGAGGATCTAATGAACGTGCAGGGAGACGCGGGTCGCTGTGTGTGTGTGTGTGTGTGTGTGTGTGTGTGTGTGTGTGTGTGTGTGTGTGTGTGTGTGTGTGTGTGTGTGTGTGTGTGTGTGTGGTGTGTGTGTGTGTGTGTGTGTGTGTGTGTGTGTGTGTGTGTGGTGTGTGTGTGCGTGTGGCGTGCATGTGTGTGCGCGTGTTGATGACATCTGCTGCTTAGAGCCAACACGGATCAATCGACTCCAGAGGCCACGAGTCCAGACACTTTGCTCTAAAGCCACGTTGGTGTCCAATAGGGAGGGGATGATTAATCCAATATTCAAAGTTATTCAGGTATCGAATACGAGTCATTGTAATTAATTCAACACACACACACACACACACACACACACACACACACACACACACACACACACACACACACACACACAGTTCAGATTAGCGTCACCACAGCCAGAACAAAGTCTTAGTTTTCAGATTGTTATTCATCAGGAACAAGTTGCAACGACACGGAGAAGTTACAGCAGCTACAGACGAGGACGTGCTGTTTACATCATCCTCAAAGTGTGTGTGTGTGTGTGTGTGTGTGTGTGTGAAGCAGCGCTGTCTGCTTATTTGCAATGTAGGCTAGGCCTAATCAGATTAATTTCAAATCCAGATTCAATGTTTGCATAAATAGGCTATATTTTTCGTTTCGTTTATTTAATAAATTAATTTCAGGACCACTTTGGGAATTTTGTTTGTTTGTTGTTTTGAGTTTGAGAGAGAGAGAGAGAGAGAGAGAGAGAGAGAGAGAGAGAGAGAGAGAGAGAGAGAGAGAGAGAGAGAGAGAGAGAGAGAGAGAGAGAGAGAGAGAGAGAGAGGTCTGCTTAGTTGCAATCCTGTAGTTTATGCAATTTAGGCCTATACACTGTTTATGTAACGTATGTGCCGGTGTGTCCATGGTTTTGTGTGTGTGTGTGTGTGTGTGTGTGTGTGTGTGTGTTGGTCAATGTGGTATACCCTACCATTTTACCTGACTACCCACCAGCAAAACGCGAACCTTAGTGGTATACGTGGACTATGCCGAAGTCCACTTAAAACTTTGAGTGTATCCTTAGCCGCGTTCACACTGCGGTACTTTTCCCACAAAGGTTCATGCGAACTTAGTTCATGCGAACTCTTTAGTTCTCATGAACTAAGTTCAGATCGCGTTCACACCAGAAAAAGTCCCTGGGGGTGGATTAGGCAAATGAAGCCGCTGACGTCACTTCTTCTTCTTCTGCTTTGGGTTTACTGGCAGGCCGCCAACCACTTCACGGCGTATACTGCCGCCCAAAGTCCCCGGCCGGAAGTCCCCGGAGTTGGGGAAGGCTTCAGTAGAAGCTGCTGGGAGTCCCAGCCGCTCCCATGTTTTATTTTGTGTTGCCATAAGTTAGTGTCTCTGCGTTTCTGCGCTGGGCTAATGCTAATGCTAATAATGCTAATGCGAGGATAATAAAATGGCGGCTCCACAAAACTTTTTTGGGAGTTTCACGGGGCGTGGTTTGCAATCCGCCCAGCCAATCAGGAATATAGCTCTTTTCTCACAAAAGAGCCGCTTGAAAGTCCCTGCTCTCTCGCAGGGACTTTCGAGCGGGTAAAAAGGTTCGCATGAACTACTTTTAGTACCGGCTCTTTTTGGTGTGAACGCGATCATGAACTAAGTTCGCATGAACCTTTGTGGGAAAAGTACCGCAGTGTGAACGCGGCTCATGTTTGTTAGTGTCTAACTAACTTAAATCCTCATTTTCTGAAAAGTCAAGTTATACCACAACACCCGTTTATGTAATGTATCTCAGTGTATAGAACAGCGTCGCTCAGGTGGTTTTTCGATTGCAGGGTCATACACATTTTTGCAGTTCCATACACAATTGCGTGGGCGGTCCTTAAACAAGTCACGTCCAAGACGCATGCTTGCAGCTGCGTTCACTCAGCTCATGGAAAGACAGAAGACTACGAGCCTACTCAATTAAACACAAACAGGTAAGCTTGCATACTTGTAGATATTGCTTATTTTTACACGATTAATGCTGCGTTCACACCGATGGGAATATTCGCTTTGCTCTAATCGCTCGAGTTTCACCGCGGCTGTCAGCTGTGTCGGGAGTTACTACAACTACAACAAAATGAACATATTTTACCGTGATTACATTCTAATACACGTTTCTAAATGATGCCGAAGTAACAACATACTCATACCGGTTAGTAAAAACCATGAATTAATGCTTTGACAAGTCTGCAGACAGACGGCAGGCAAAAAACCTTTTAGAATGCTTGTTCCCTGAATGGAGATCGGCTAAGCTAACGTTGTATATGCTCCGACCTTCCACACTCACAACAACGGCCTACAGACATAAATACACCAGCGACTGTATTCGCCATGACACAGGCAGTCTGCGGTTTGGACTTGTTTCACTTTTGTCTAGTTTCTGAGGAGCTGTGAGCTCTGAGGGCTAAGAGCTAACAGCTGATGTAATCTCGCTGCATGTGTGTAAATGCTAGCTAGGAGTAATGCTAAAGAAATAATGTCGGCAGCTGTTTTGTTTTTACTTCTAATATAGTGAAACATAACTACATGATGTTTATTGAAATGTATATCTGAATAACTTTAATTTCATGTTAGGCTACTACAAGCTATGAATGGTTTAGAATCTTTAGGTACATGGGAAAGCACCATCCAATAATAATAATAATAATGTTATGTTTTTTGCATCTTGCTTTCATGTTGTGTGTGTGTGTGTGTGTTGTGTGTGTGTGTGTGTGTGTGTGTGTGTGTGTGTGTGTGTGTGTGTGTGTGTGTGTGTGTGTGTGTGTGTGTGTGTGTGTGTGTGTGTGTGTGTGTGTGTGTGTGTGTGTGTGTGTGTGTGTGTGTGTGTGTGTGTGTGTGTGTGTGTGTGTGTGTGTGTGTGTGTGTGTGTGTGTGTGTGTGTGTGTGTATCTTGCAGGGTCTTGATGAAGTGATGCCTCTGGAAACCTGTGGGGCCACACAGGCCACATCTCCAAATGAGAACATTGAAGAGGTATTTTTACATTTAACATAGATTTAATATCTCAAATTGATGTTCTGTGGCTTACAAAAGGATCCAGTAAGGTTTTGAACTGTCGTCAGGTGGCATTCATCTGAGTTTAACTCGTACTTGCACTGCCTGCATGTGATCTGTATGTTAGTTTTACATGTATGTGAAGTTGTTCATTAACAGGTGGTGAAAAGCGACCCACTAAGTAATGATTCATGTCATCACTGACAAGATATAATGTAATATCTCAAATTGATGTTTTGTGGCTTACAAAAGGATCCAGTAAGGTTTTAAACTAAAGTTAAGTTAAAGCCTTTTATTGTCACTATACACAGAGTATAACGAGATGCAGAGTGCAACTCTGTCCCGGTGTGCAAAAAATATACAAACAAATACATAACACCAAAAAACACAGCAATAGGACATACAATCATACGGGGGAATAAATAGTTAAAAATATTGACATAAAAAATAGTATATAAAGTGCATTAAAAGTGTGTGTCTGTGTGAGAATGGTTACAGTTATCATTATGTGTGGTGGTTGAGCAGCCTGACGGCCCAGGGGTAGAAGCTGTTTTTGAGTCTGTTTGTCCGTGACTTGAAGCTCCTGTCTCTCCTCCCAGAAGGCAGGAGAGAGAACAGTCCGTGACCCGGGTGAGAGCTGTCCTTTATGATTTTGTTAGCTCTGCTGAGGCAGCGGGAGGTGGAGATGTGTTCTAGAGAGGGCAGGGGGAGGTGGAGATGTGTTCCAGAGAGGGCAGGGGGAGGTGGAGATGTGCTCCAGAGAGGGCAGCAGGAGGTGGAGATGTGTTCCAGAGAGGGCAGCGGGAGGTGGAGATGTGCTCCAGAGAGGGCAGGGGGAGGTGGAGATGTGTTCCAGAGAGGGCAGGGGGAGGTGGAGATGTGGCTCAGAGAGGGCAGCAGAGGTGGAGATGTGTTCCAGAGAGGCAGCGGAGGTGAGATGTGTTTCCAGAGAGGGCAGCGGGAGGTGGAGATGTGTTCCAGAGAGGGGCAGGGGGGAGGTGGAGATGTGTTCCAGAGAGGGCAGCGGGAGGTGGAGGAATGTTGTCCAGAGAGGGCAAGCGGGAGGTGAGAGTGTCCAGAGAGGGCAAGGGGGGAGGTTGGAGATGTGTTCCCGAGAGGGCAGGGGGAGGTGGAGATGTGTCCATAGAGGGCAAGGCGGGAGGTGGAGATTGTCCAGGAAGGGGCAGCGGGGAGGTGGAAGATGTGTTCCAGAGAGGGCAGGGGGGAGGGTGGAGATGTTGCTCCAGAGAGTGCAAAGGCAGGAGGTGGGAGATGTGCTTCAGAGAGGGCAGCAGGGAGGTGAGATGTGTTCCAGAGAGGGCAACGGGAAGGTGGAGATTGTGTTCCAGATAGTGCAGGGAGGGTTGGAGATGTGTTCCATAGAGGGCAGCGGGGAGGTGGAGATGTGGTTCCAGAGAAGGTGCAACGGGGAGGTGAGATGTGTTCCAGAGAGGGCAAGGGGGAGGGTGGAGATGGTGTTCCAGAGAGGGCAGGCGGGAGGTTGAGATTGTGTTCCAGAGGAGGGCAGCGGGAGGTGGAGATGTGTTCCAGAGAGGGCAGGGGGAGTGGAGAGGTGTTCCAGAGAGGGCAGGGGGGTGAGATGTGTTCTTAGAGAGGGCAGGGGGAGGTGGAGATGTGCTCCAGAGAGGGCAGGGGAGGTGGAGATGTGGTCTAGAGAGGGCAGGGGAGGTGGAGATGTGTTCCAGAGAGGGCAGGGGGGAGGTGGGAGATGTGTGTTCCAGAGAGGGCAGGGGGAGGTGGAGATTGTGTTCTACGAGAGGGCAGGGGGAGGTGGAGATGTGTTCTAGAGAGGGCAGGGGGAGGTGGAGATGTGTTCCAGAGAGGGCAGGGGGAGGTGGAGATGTGTTCCAGAGAGGGCAGGGGGAGGTGGAGATGTGTTCTAGAGAGGGCAGGGGAGGTGGAGATGTGTTCCAGAGAGGGCAGGGGGAGGTGGAGATGTGTTCCAGAGAGGGCAGGGGGAGGTGGAGTATTGTTCCAGAAGGGCAGGGTGGCAGCTGATGGTTTTCTCTGCCATGCTGATCACTCTCTGCAGGGCTAGCTGAAGCATCCTGCATACCCACCCCGAGATGGAGTATAACAGCACGCTCTCGATGGTCTTCCGGTAGAAGGACACCAGCAGCTTCTTGTTAAGTCGGTTTCTCCGAAGCACCCTCAGGAAGTGTAGTCGCTGCTGGCCTTCGTAACTGCTGCAGTGGTGTGTGCCGTCCAGCTGAGGCTCTCCGAGATGTGAACCCCCAGGAGCTTATAGGTGGAGACCCTCTCCTCCTCTCTCCATTGAGGTGAAGGGGGGCGGGTTCTGGACGCTGCTTTCTGAAGTATATGATGATTTTATTTTGTGTTTGCTTGTGTTCAGATACAGATTATTTGATGAACACCACGCAGACAGCTCAGGATCTCGTCTCTGTATGCGACTCGTCGTCTCCCTTATGTATTTGGCCGACCACAGTGGTGTCACCTGCACCTTTGATAATGGAGTTGGAGGGGTGATTGGGAGAGCAGTCGTGTGTAGAGAGTGTAGAGTAGAGGGCTCAGCACGCAGCCCTGCGGGGAGCCAGTGCTGAGGCTGCGGGTGGAGGAGCAATAGGGCCTATTTTCCACTGTCTGAGGACGGTCTGTAAGGAAATTATAAATCCAGGCGCATAAGATGGAGGGGAAACCTAGGTTGGGCAGTTTTTTCCACTAGTATGTCAGGTATGATGGTAGTATGTCAGGTATGATGGTAGTATGTCAGGTATGATGGTAGTATGTCAGGTATGATGGTAGTATGTCAGGTATGATGGTAGTATGTCAGGTATGATGGTAGTATGTCAGGTATGATGGTAGTATGTCAGGTATGATGGTAGTATGTCAGGTATGATGGTAGTATGTCAGGTATGATGGTGTTAAAAGCTGAGCTAAAATCGACAAACAGCATCCTAATATAGTTGCCTGGGCCTTCTAGGTGGCTCACAGCCGTGTGAAGGACCGTGGCGATGGCATCATCCGTGGATCTGTTGGCTCTATAGGCGAACTGATGAGGGTCGAGGGAGGGTGGGAGGCTGGCTTTGATGTAGTCGGCTATTAGTCTTTCGAAACATGTCATCACCGCCGATGTTAGGCAATGGGCCTGTAGTCGTTGAGCTCTCTGACTGGTGTCTTTTTGGGGACAGGAATGATGGTAGCCGTTTTCAGACAGGATGGAAAGCTTGTGACAGAGACAGGTTGAATATCCTGGTCAGGACCCCTGAAAGCTGGTCAGCACAAGCTTTGAGTACTTTTCCGAGTACTCCATCGGGTCCTGCGGCTTTTCCAGGATTCACAGACTTCAGCGTCTGCTTCACCTGATGTTCTTTGAGAGTGGGAGGTGGTATGGAGCTGGTAGTTTGCAGGGACAGAGGCAGAATAGAAAAGTGGGGGGGTCTGCTAGCCTCAAAAGCGGGCAAAGAAGTGGTTTAGTTCCTCTGCAAGGTGGGGTCAGCTCTAGTAGTGCCAGATGTTTTGCCCTTGTAGTTGGTTAGCTGTTGAAGGCCCTGCCAAACGCACCGTGTTGTTATGAGCGAGATTCTCCTCCACTTTTCCCTTGTAGTCCTCCTTTGCAGCCTTGATGCCTCTCCTCAGATTCGCCCTAAGTCAAGCTGTTACTGGGCTGCGTCCCCCAACGTGAAGGCTGTGTCACGGGAACTCGGGAGAGACCGCACCGCTCTTGTCATCCATGGTTTTTGGTTAGGGTAGACCCGAATGCGTTTTTCCACAGTTACAATGTCTGTGCAGAACTTGATGTCGGATAAGACGGCCTCTGTGTGTTCCTCCAAGTCTGTCTGTTCAAATATGTCCCATGCTGTGTGTTCGAAGCAGTCTTGCAGTTGTGAGAGTGCCGCCTCGGGCCAGGTTCTGATATATTTGACCACCGGCTTGGTGTTACTTCTGAGGGGGGGGTGTAAGCTGGGATGAGAAGCAGTGAGAGGTGGTCAGATAGTCCTAAATGGGGGAGTGGGACCGCTCTGTAAGCATGCTTCAGGTTAGGAATTACACCCGGTCCAGTGTGTTCTTTCCTCTGGTGGTACATCGTACATATTGTACACATTTGGGAAGCACATTTTTTAGACATGCATGATTGAAGTCTCCAGCAACAACATGAACTCCGTCCGGATGGGACCTCTGTTGTTTATTCATTAAGCTCTGGAGGTGGTCAAGTGCAATGCTGGCGTTAGCATCGGGTGGATATAAACAGTGTTAATTATCACCACCGTCAGCTCTCTGGTAAGAGGGTCTGCACATGATAGACATTACTTCCAGGTCGGGAGGAGAGCAATGTTAACCCTGCTGTCCGTGCACCAGTCGTTGTGGATGTAAACACTAGGGGTGCACCGAATGGGAAATTCTTGGCCGAAAACCGATACCGAAAATAGGAAACAGTTGGCCGAAAACCGAATGCCGAAAGGCCGAAAATGATTATAGAAATATATATATATAATGTATACAGTTTTTTACCAATGTTGTTCAGCTACCCTGATTATGGCAAAACATAACTTAAATAATAATCACTATTATGGGTCCATAAAACATTTATTCAGCACTTTTGAACATTTGTACATTTATTTTCTCTGTAGGATAATAACTACAACAAAGTGCATTCAGAACAAAGCCAAGGGGCTTTAAACAGCATAAACATCTAGGCCAGTAGGCCTACAACAAAATAGTGTCAACAACAACAACAACAACAACAACAACAACAAATGCACCTATAAGTGCATGCATACAAATGTGCAAACTGGATAAATCCACATGAATGTAACTATAGTATTTACAATGAAAGCCTATGATAAGCCAGCCTTGTCTACTTATTAAGGAAACGTGGGAGGTTCTTTTTAATGAACAGTAGCTTCTCTGCTTTATCAGCCATGAGTCTGTTCCTGGCTCAATATG
>JAMFTG010002303.1:0-28179 GCA_023974075.1 Chaenocephalus aceratus
ACACGGCAGACGAGCTCACACGGGGGGACACGCAGACGAGCTCACACGGGGGACACGCGGACGAGCTCACAGGGGGGACACGCGGGACGAGCTCACACGGGGGTACACGCAGACGAGCTCAACGGGGAACACGCAGGACGAGCTGACACGGGGACACGCAGACCGAGCTACAACGGGGGACAAGCCAGACGAGCTCACACGGGGGACACGCAGACCGGAGCTCACACGGGGACACGCAGACGAGCTCACCCGGGGGACACGCAGACGAGCTGACACCGGGGGACACTCGTGGGACATGTGGCAGGGAAGTGCTCTTTCCAAACAAAAGCCGCAGAGTTTACAACAGTTCATATTTCTAAGACAGTTTGTTCTGAAATATCTGCTGCCATCCAGCGGATTCCTGGAAACATCTGGAACACATCTGCACACGCCTCAGTCTGACCTTAGCCCACCCGAGACATGGCTGTGTGTGTGTGTGGGTGTGTGTGTTGTGTGTGTGTGTGTGTGTGTGTGTGTGTGGTACTTTCACAGGCATCTTCTTCATCCTCTCCCTGCCCTCACACTACATGTGTTCAGAACTGCCCTCAGGAGACCTGTGGGTGTTTATGAAGCTGCAACATCACCCAGACACCTGATGGTGTGTGTGTGTGTGTGTGTGTGTGTACCAGGAACTGGTGTGCGTTCGTGGTGACGAAGACGGTGAGCTGTGTGGTGGAGGACGGAGTGGAGACCTACGTGAAGCCAGAGTATCATCCCTGTGGGTGGGGGGGGCAGTGCAGCAGGGCAGTGCTGTGAGTACGAGCACACACGCACACACACACACACACACACACACACACACACACACACACACACACACACACACACACACACACACACACACACACACACACACACACACACACACACACACACACACACACACACACACACACACACACACACACACACACACACACACACACACACACACACACACACACACACACACACACACACACACAGATCCAGCATTGTCTTCCCTCTTTGCAGGTTACCAGGACCTTCATGAGGCCGCGGTACAAAGTCGCCTACAAGATGGCCACGGCACTGGAGTGGAAGTGTTGCCATGGTTACAGCGGGTTGGACTGTGGCGAGGGTCCGGGATCAGGACCGTCACCGGGCGGGGGGGCGGGATCTAAATCAGACCCACCGGAGGACACGCTGGTGAGGGCATCGCATTAGTCTAATGATGTTCGTAGTATTGTATTAAAGGTCTCCCGTCATGACGACGTGTTCTGGAGATTCAGGAGACTCGCCGAGGGTCAGAAACAAACCTCTCTGAACGACGTGTTCTGGTTGTGTTCACATTAGCATCGCTAAACACTCAGAGCTAACCTGTCTCATAACATCTGGGAGTGGACTAACTTCACGCTTTTAACTTTTACCCCCATGTTTAGTGCCTGCTTAGAGGTGGTACCAAACAAGTACCCATTTCTATTGGCTGGGCGAATTGCAAACCACGCCCGTAAAACTCTGAAAAGTTTTTTGAAGCGGCCATTGTATTTGCTGGCATTAGCAATATTAGCATTAGCATTAGCCCCGCGCACCAACGCAGACAGAATAACTCATGGCAACACAAAAGCAAACATGGGAGCGGGGGAGATGAGGAGGTGTCGGCGTTCTGGAGATTTACTCGGGAGGCTTCAGTCGAAGCTGCTGGGAGTCCCAGCAGCTTCGACTGAAGCCTCCCCACCTCCGGGGACTTCCGGCTAAGTGCCGGCACTAAGTATGGCGATGTACTTGGTGTGAAAAGCGGCTCTTGTTTAGCTAAGACAGCACCACATGGAATCATAACATTGTAATATTTTGCAAAACTATTGTTTAATTTTCCTAAATAATTGTTTACTATAAGTAATTCATACAAAAAATAAAAAATGAAATATAGGTAAGAAAAGATACTTGGCTCTCTTTGCCGCCTTTTGCTCAGTAGCCTTCTGCGATGGCACTCCCTCAATGCAGATGTCACATGGACTGGTCCATTATTTCAATAGGGGGGTAAAATGTATAGCGTCACAGGGTTGAAACAAACTAGGGGACGAGTGTCAATAGTGTATTAGTGTAATAATGTATTTCTCAGACAAAGTACACACGCAGTACGATTATATAGCTTCAACATGTTGGGACAATTGGCAATTGTTATTTGTTTAATATTCAATGAATATGTGATGACGCTCAGTGAGGACATGCTAACACGTGGGGTGTCTACTACAAAGACAACTAATTATTATAAAACAAAAACAAAATATATATATTTAGTTTTACATTGTAATGCAAAACACACTGTTCCTTTAATTCAGTGCTTTAAGATACATTTTGTAGTTTCCTTTCGTTTCACATCTTGAACACAAAGGGCACCCGATGCAGAGAATCCCCTCACCTTGTAGTAAAGCTCACTGCTTGCCTGGCCACGCTCAAAAAGGGGCGGGGCCAGCAGCCACAGTCACAAAATCAGCGTTTCTCTAATGCCCCTTTTACACCAACGCGGTTCCAGGGGCCGGTTCGGAGCTGGAGCTTGAAAAGCACCGTTTTTTCCTGTTCACACCGCACCGGAGCGGCCTCTTAGCTCCGCAATCCGGTTCGTTTCAAGCACCAAAAATGTGTCGGTCTAGAAAGCAAGCACCGCACACGTCACGCTTACGTCGGAGGCGGGGGCAGGGGCATCAGTTGCAATGTTATACCAAAGTAATGAATGCTGCCAAGCTGGGTATGTTGAGCTTGGCGCATGCAGAGGCGATCAACAGCTAGCTCCAACGCCGTCGAATAGGACGTATATTTACCTTCTTACCTACGGAGTCGCCGCTGAAGTTGATGATGATTGTAAAGAACTTTTGAATGTAGCATGTAACGACTGTACAGTTGGAAGTAAAGTCGTCCCATTTCTTCCATTTCATTTCGACAGAGCAAAACCAAAACAAGTAGCGCTTCAATACAATCGGTCGTTGTTGCTGTTGTTGTTGTTGTTGCTGTGAGGGTTTTCCGCACGGTTTGGCTTTATGAAGCAGGCACGCGAACGGTTACGTCATGACGCAAGCGATGACGCAATGACGCAGCACCAGTCGGGCTCTGAGCGGTGTGAACAGAGCGGGAGCTGAACCGAAGAACCGGTTCCGAACCAGAAAAGCTCTAGCACGGAGCTAGAACGGGAAAGCCTTGGTGTGAAAGGGGCGTCAGAGGCCGACGCAGAGGGGTACGAGGGGGTTCTAAAATGCATGATGAACAGAAACAGAAACACATCAGGAAGCGTCGGGTACCAGCAGCCCATTAATGATCTACTTCCTGTTCTCTCAGGTCGGGTAGAGGATGAGAGGATGAGACAGCTCGAGGAGAGGGTCCAGAGTCTGAACAAAAACCTGCAGGACCTCCAGGCCAGCCTGAACACCGGAGGAGGTTCTTCTTCAGAGGTTCTTCTTCAGGAGGTCCTTCTTCAGGAGGTTCCTCTTCAGGAGGTTCTCTTCAGGAGGTCCTTCTTCAGGAGGTCCTTCTTCAGGAGGTTCCTCTTCAGGAGGTCCTTCTTCAGGAGGTTCTTCTTCAGGAGGTTCTTCTTCAGGAGGTTCCTCTTCAGGAGGTTCCTCTTCAGGAGGTTCCTCTTCAGGAGGTTCTTCTTCAGGAGGTCCTTCTTCAGGAGGTTCCTCTTCAGGAGGTTCCTCTTCAGGAGGTTCCTCTTCAGGAGGTTCTTCTTCAGGAGGTCCTTCTTCAGGAGGTTCTTCTTCAGGAGGTTCCTCTTCAGGAGGTTCCTCTTCAGGAGGTTCTTCTTCAGGAGGTCCTTCTTCAGGAGGTTCCTCTTCAGGAGGTTCCTCTTCAGGAGGTTCCTCTTCAGGCGGGAGGAACCCGGCGGATGCCGCTCAGCCGGAGATTAAAGAGACCATCCACAGCATCCAGACCAAACTGGACCAGCTGGACAACCGCACACAGGCGAGTCAGCCAGGCTCTTTATATTGGAAGCCATCTCTGATTTAATACGATACGATAATACGATGTTTTGCAGCTAATGAAGCGAAGACAGATCCACTTAATGTAGCTCAATCTTTAAAGAGGTCCTGCAGACGAGGAGCAGCAGAGAGGGCACTGTACTGGATCTGGTCTGAAGTGTGTTTGCTCCAACAGGCTCATGATAAGACACTGGTCAGCATCAACAACCACCTGGTGAACGGGAAGGGGGACCAGCTGGAGGCCGGTCCGTCCGGAGGGGGTCTGAGCGGGTGGAAGATGGACTCCCTGAAAGCAGAGATCCTCCAGGAGCTGGAGAGGAGGGTTTCGCTGTCCTGCTCCTCCTGTCAGGTACCAGTCCTCCGTTAAGGGGCCGTCCGTCCAGTCCCAATGAAACCTTCAAATCAAACCATGAACCCTGTGTTTCAGGCCGGTGTGGAGGATCTGCGCCGACAGCAGAGGGAGGGCCGCGAGCGCATCGCAGCTCTGGAGAAGAAGCTCAGTGACACGGACTCTCGGTACCCGCCAGAACCTGGACGGGCTGCAACGCGAAGTGGTGCGACTGCGGGGGTGCTGCGACACCATGAACCACCTCCGAGACCGGGTCTCTGACGCTGAGCGGAAGATCAGTTCGGCCTCCGAGAACCTGGACCTTCTCCAGACCAGGCTGGACAAAGACCTCAGCAGGGGGGGAGGTAACACTGTGGACGGCGGAAGCAGAGGATCAGGGGGCGGCGGGGGATCAGGGGTTGGGGACCGGGGGGTAGTTGTGACGGAGGGTCGACTGGACCACCGGCTGAAGGACCTGGAGCGGCGGGTCAACAGCACCGTGCAGAGGACCGATAACCTGGACAACCACCTGAAGGAATACTTCCACAGAGAACTCGGAGACCTGAGGACCGTGTTCCTGGACCGGTTTGATGACCAGGCCTTCAGGGTCTCAGACGTGGAGCTGGATGTGGGGCTGCTGAAGGACCAGCTGAGCCACCAAGACCAGAGGCTGAGGAACCTGGAGAACGTCATGAACACCACGACCCGGAGGCTGGAGGACTGCAGCTGTGGAGGATCTAGAGGAGAAGGATCCACAGGAGAAGGAGGATCTAAAGGAGAAGGAACCACAGGAGGAGGATCCACAGGAGGAGGATCCACAGGAGGAGGATCCACAGGAGGTGGATCTAAAGGAGGTGGATCCACAGGAGGAGGATCCACAGGAGGAGGATCCACAGGAGGAGGATCCACAGGAGGTGGATCCACAGGAGGAGGATCCACGGGAGGTGGATCCACAGGAGGAGGATCCACAGGAGGAGGATCCACAGGAGGAGGATCCACAGGAGGTGGATCCACAGGAAGAGGATCCACGGGAGGTGGATCCACAGGAGGAGGATCCACGGGACGTGGATCCACAGGAGGAGGATCCACAGGAGGAGGATCCACGGGACGTGGATCCACAGGAAGAGGATCCACGGGAGGTGGATCCACAGGAGGAGGATCCACGGGACGTGGATCCACAGGAGGAGGATCCACAGGAGGAGGATCCACAGAGGGATCCACAGGAGGGGATCCACAGGAGGTGGATCCACAGGAGGAGGATCCACAGGAGGTGGATCTGAAGGAGGTGGATCCACGGGAGGGGGATCTAGAGGAGGTGGATCCACAGGAGGAGGATCCTCAGGAGGAGGATCCACAGGAGGAGGATCCTCAGGAGGAGGAAGGACCACAGAGAAGTCTTTGGAGTGGAGAGTCGTCGCCAACGAGGATCAGATCCGACACTTCAACACAGAACTCAAAGACCTGTCGGTGTCCGGAGACTCTCTGCAGAACAAGGTGAGGTCTCGAGTCCGATGGTGGTCTCTCCGTATGCTGTCGCTGTGATGATCATAACCTTTTCTCTCCCGAGGTGGTGGACCTGACCCACGATGTGCATCAGATCAAGGCTCTGACCGGGGACCACGGCGAGAACTTCAACCGCATCGTGACGGAGGTGGAGATGCTGGGCCACGACTGCGTGCTGTGCGGGAAGGTGGAGGATGAGCTGCGACGACTGAAGAACCACTCCCAGGATGCACTGGGGCTTATGCAGATCCACATCAACAGACTGCAAACCCGGCTGGACTCCCGCAGAGAAGGATGCTCCCAGATGTGTTCACAACTGGAGGACGATGTCCGGATGCTGCGGGACGACGTCAGGAGGTGCAGCTGTCCGGGTACGACCACAGGTCAGCCAATCACATGAGAGCTCTTTGAACCCCAAAGTTACTCTTGCTTTGTTTACAAAGACGGGTTCAGAACCGAATACATACATTCCTATTAATGCCCAAAGCTCAGAACCCCTCCTCATGTAGAGAGGCTTTACATCATGTATACCACGCCCGATCCCATATCGCAACGAGTCCCAGAACGCTTGCATTGATCGGCTGTGAGGAAACCAGTAGTAGTTTTCAGAACTCGATACAAACTGTTGGTTCTCGGTTATTTCGGTGGCTAGGACACACATTCAGGTGCTTTTCATATCTCTGAACATTTCCTCAAAATATGAGTTTATTGTCAAACTACACTCCCAAAAGGTGGTGGTTCTGGAGGTTCTGGTGGTTCTGGAGGTTCTGGTGGTTCTGGAGGTTCTGGTGGTTCTGGTGGCTCCATCAGACCCGGGTTGAGTGCTGAGAAGCCTTTAGATGGCCACAGTGTGATCGGCGGCTCGGTCAACAGCAACCAGCTGAAGACGCTGCAGGCGGAGCTGACGGAGGCCGTCCTGACCTTCCGCTCCATCAACGACTCCCTGAAGGGGCTCCAGCACACGGTGCAGAAGCACGGCAGCGTCCTCACAGACCTCGGTGAGTCTGGGGACGCCCACTCTATACAGTTCTCTCTCTGCGTTTTTAATTTCTGTTTTACTTTTATGTCTGCACCTTGACACCAAGTCCAATTGGTAATACTGGGAATACACCTGACTCTGATCCTCCGACAGGAAACACAAAGGACAAGATCATCTCCGAGCTGGACAAGATCCAGCAGGAGGTGAGGGAGCACATCGAGGAGAGCCAGCTCCGCCTGCAGGGGGCGGAGCAGGACGTGCGGCGGGTCGACAGCACCCTGCTGGTGGAACTGGGGGACTGCAGGAGGTCCGGAGACGGGCTGGAGAAGAGGCTGTCCAAGCTGGAGGGCGTCTGCAGCCGGCTGGACGGCGTCTCCATGTCCATCCTCAACATCAAGGAAGGTGCTTTATCTGATCTTCTACATCCTTCAGCCTACGTCCCGCGTGTCGACGCGTCCCGCGTGTCGACGTGTCGTGTCTATGCCTGTCGCAATGAGCAATTAATTGACTTATAAATAAAAATGACCTCGATAAATTGCCGTTTACATGCATGTTTGTCTCGTCCAACAAAGTTCATTATCGCGACAGGCCTCGTCGTGTCCTTGTTGTGACGTGTCGTGTCCTTGTTGTGACGTGTCGTGTCCTTGTTTGACGTGTCGTGTCCTTGTTGTGACGTGTCGTGTCCTTGTTGTGACGTGTCGTGTCCTTGTTGTGACGTGTCCTTCCTCTTGTCCCCGTGTTGCGTTCAGGTCTGAGCCGACATGTCTCCAGCTTGTGGACGTGTGTTTCCGGTCTGAATGAGTCGGTGGTCCATCACGGAGGAGTCTTGGACTACATTCAGAAGAACCAGGAGGACGTCTACAGCAGGATGAAGAACCTGAACTCGAGCGTGAACCAGGTCTTCAAGGAGATGCAGACCTCCTCGGAGCGAGACCTGAACAGTGAGCGTGTTTCTGTGCTTCTCTCCGTGGTTACTGCCGAGCGTCCCGATGACCTTCAGTCACTGAAGGAACCGAGAGGAACCTCTTACAGAGAACCTCCAATGAGACACCAGTCTTTAATCAACAGTTCATATCATCCACAGGCCTGCCAGGACCCCCAGGACCCTCCGGAGAGAGAGGCTTTAACGGGCTGCCGGGTCCCCGAGGGCCTCTGGGACCTCCAGGACGACCTGGAGAGACAGGGTCTCACGGTAGACCAGACATGTTATAGAAATATACTTTATATGTCCTGTTGTTGGCAGGGTCTCTGTGTGCTAACATCATTAGCAACAGCAGTAACCATGGAAACAGAATCATCTGTAACCTTGATGTGTTTCCCGTTGGTTCAGGACGTCCCGGGGGTGACGCTCACGTTCCCAGACTGGCGTTCTCCGCTGCTCTTACGGTTTCCATGGAGCGAGCCGGAACCATCGTCTTTGATAAGACCTTTGTCAACGAAGGAGATTTCTACGACCCGAAGACAGGTACACATGACCCGGCAGGTTCTGCTGCAGGTTCTGCTGCAGGTTCTGCAGGTTCTGCTGCAGGTTCTGCTGCAGGTTCTCCCGCTGAACGCGATCACTGTTTCTCCACACACTGTAGTCTGACTTCGTGCTGGAACACTTCCTTGAGAGGAATGCATCCTTCCAGGTTCACTCAGTTGGGGCAGGACTAGGGTTGGGTACCGAGAACCGGTTCCGAACCGGAACCGGTTCTCGGTACCCAACCCTAGGCAGGACCACAGCATCATTCCCTCCAGCACGTATCCGTTTGATTCCATCGGTTCTGAAATGTCTTTGTTAGAACTTTCCATGTGAACTCTCTCCAGACGTTTGGTCACCAAGTGTGGCTCCCTCACACACCTGCTCCGAGGCTGCAGGACCGATGGCTGTGCCTCTTCAGTCCGCACTAGTTATCACATGTCGGGCGTTACTGGAGTCCAGAGATCACTATGATCGACTTGAGAGCGCTTTTTAACTTAGTTAGAAACTTGTATCGATAAAATCACTTTGAATTTCACCAGTATGTGTTCTGTGTGCTAACACCAGTATGTGTTCTGTGGTGCTAACACCAGTATGTGTTCTGTTTGTGCCCCCCCCCAGGCGTGTTCACGGCCCCCGTAGACGGACACTACTTCTTCAGCGCCGTCCTGACGGGTTATAAGAACGAGAAGATCGAGGCGGTTCTGTCCAAGTCCCAACTACGGCATGGCCCGGGTGGACTCGGGAGGCTACCAGCCCGAAGGCCTGGAGAACAACCCGGTGGCCGAGACCAGAACCCCCCCCGGGTCGCTGGCCGTGTTCAGCCTCATCCTGCCGCTGCAGAGCCAGGACACGGTGTGCGTGGACCTGGTGACGGGGCGGCTGGCCCACTCTGCGGAGCCGCTCACCGTCTTCAGCGGCTCCCTGCTGTACGAGGACCTTGATCCGGACCGCTGATCCGGACCTCGACCCGGACCTCCATCCGGACCGCTGATGAACTTCTGAGGATGATGAGGAGGGGGAGGAGGGGGTGTGTTCATAGAGACTTTATTAAGAGGAGAGCAGATGTTTTCAACAGAGCTGGGGGGGGGGGGGCTGATGAACTCTGTAGGAAGAGGAGGAGGAGGAGGAGGAGGAGGAGGAGGAGGAGGAGGAGGAGGAGGAGGAGGAGGACTGGGAGCCGGACAGAAAGACGCCCCTCCCCCCGACCACGCTGTCGTACTCGAGGGGCTCTTCATTCCAGTTTGAAGTGCTCTTCCACAGAATATACTCAAGTACTACGAAGTACTGCGAAGTACTGCAGTACCTGACGAAGTACTGCAGTACCTGATGAAGTGAGACACCTGCAGCGATGTCACAGTTTTAAACTAACAGATATTTAATCTGCCGGTAAGAACTGGTTATTATGAATGATGTATTTTATCTCAGTTACTGAAGGACAGATATTTAAAGCGCACGTACTTAAGAAACTTATTCTGATACACGTCACTCTGTACGATTAATATCTCACTGCCATTAAACACGCGTGAACCACGTCCGTTTCATTCGTCTTCTTTCCCGCAGGTCTGGTGGTCAGCTTAATATTATATATATATGTATATATATGTGTACTTATACAACCCCAGACACTGGTCCAGTCAACAGGAAGCTGCTCAGAGGGGACACAGTCAGTGTCTCCTGAATGTCTTCGGGCCATCTGGTCCGGCAGAGTCCAGCGTCTCCCTTCACTCTGTCCTCACACGGCTGCCTCGCCCTCATCACCGGGACACAACCCGGGTTCTGGTTTCACACACACCGGGTTCTGGTTTCACACACCGTTACACACCGGGTTCTGGTTTCACACACACCGGGTTCTGGTTTCACACACACCTGGGTTCTGGTTTCACACACACACCGGGTTCTGGTTTCACACACACCGGGTTCTGGTTTCACACACACCGGGTTCTGGTTTCACACACACACCGGGTTCTGGTTTCACACACACCGGGTTCTGGTTTCACACACACCGGGTTCTGGTTTCACACACACCGGGTTCTGGTTCAGGATCACACAATAAAGACAGTGATCGAGTTTGTAAACAGGAAGGAACTTCATTTATTGATCATTAACAATTAGATTGTATATTTTCATAGATAAACATCTCTTTAATTATCTGACGAGGAATATTCATTAGTGTAGTGCAACGTGTTTTCATGGCTTCATTTTACACCTGACAGTGAGCCTGCAGACAAAGCGCAGGGACAAAACCCCCCACATCATATTAACCCTGACAGTGAGCCTGCAGACAAAGAGCAGGGACAAACCCCCCCACATCATATTAACCCTGACAGTGAGCCTGCAGACAAAGAGCAGGGACAAACCCCCCCACATCATATTAACCCTGACAGTGAGCCTGCAGACAAAGAGCAGGGACAAACCCCCCCACATCATATTAACCCTGACAGTGAGCCTGCAGACAAAGAGCAGGGACAAACCCCCCCACATCATATTAACCCTGACAGTGAGCCTGCAGACAAAGAGCAGGGACAAACCCCCCCACATCATATTAACCCTGACAGTGAGCCTGCAGACAAAGAGCAGGGACAAACCCCCCCACATCATATTAACCCTGACAGTGAGCCTGCAGACAAAGCGCAGGGACAAAACCCCCCACATCATATTAACCCTGACAGTGAGCCTGCAGACATCATATTTACGTCTTCAGATTCAGTGTTTGTGATCGGGATGGTGTGTAAACAGGAAGTGATGTCCCGGTGTAAACAGGAACGGTGTCACTGCTTGACTCGCAGGAAGCGCTGTGATTTCTGCCTCTTCATGCTGTGCTGCCGCTGCCTCACCTGAGCCTCGGAGATCACAGTCTGCAGCTTCTGTTACCGCGGCAACACACACACACACACACACACACACACACACACACGTTATTCATCAGTATTATCAGTGTTATGAATGGTCACAGGTCTGTTGATATTACCTGAGCGCTGTCAGAGTCTCTGAGTTGGAGACACCTCACCGGCTGACTGTCTCTCTGGAACCCCCCTTTCTGATCCTGAGGGACGGACAGGTGAGAGACAGACAGGTGAGAGACAGACAGGTGAGACAGACAGGTGAGAGACAGACAGGTGAGACAGACAGGTGAGAGACAGACAGGTGAGAGACAGACAGGTGAGACAGACAGGTGAGAGACAGACAGGTGAGAGACAGACAGGTGAGAGACAGACAGGTGAGACAGACAGACAGACAGACAGAGATAGAGACAGACAGACAGACGGACGGACAGACAGACAGAGATAGAGACAGACAGAGAGACAGACAGACGGACGGACAGACAGACAGAGATAGAGACAGAGATAGAGACAGAGAGACAGACAGACAGACAGAGAGACAGACAGAGAGACAGACAGAGAGACAGACAGAGAGACAGACAGACAGAGACAGACAGACAGAGAGACAGACAGACAGAGACAGACAGACAGACAGACAGACAGAGAGACAGACAGACAGACAGACAGACAGACAGACAGACAGACAGAGAGACAGACAGACAGACAGACAGACAGACAGAGAGACAGACAGACAGGTACCTTGCAGTAGATGTTGAGCTGTGTTCCCTCTAAAGATGGCGGTCTGTAGAAGTTTTCAAACAGACACTCCCACTCTCTGTTAAAGTGACCCAGGAAGTCAACCTGCTTCACACACAGCACCCTCCTACACAACAACAACAACAACAAGACACAAACATAAACAACAACAACACACAATAATAAGAACAACAACGTAGCCCAATAACACATTTAATTATTAAGGGTTCCCTGGCTTGTAAAATGCGGCGATGCGCCCTGGAGGTATCAGACTATTTAAAACATGTATACCCAGGATTCAATCACTTTTCCTGGCTTGCAAAGTGCTGTGAAGCAGCCTGTGCTCTGGATGGGAGAGCCAGGTGCTGCAAGGAGCTCTCTGGGTGCTCTGTGGGTCTCACAGCCCGCTTCTCTCTGGGTGCTCTCTCCCTGTATTCACAGACCACTTCTCTCTGGGTGCTCTCTCCCTGTATTCACAGCCCGCTTCTCTCTCGGTGCTCTCTCCCTGTATTCACAGCCCGCTTCTCTCTGGGTGCTCTCTCCCTGTACTCACAGCCCGCTTCTCTCTGGGTGCTCTCTCCCTGTATTCACAGCCCACTTCTCTCTGGGTGCTCTCTCCCTGTACTCACAGCCCGCTTCTCTCTGGGTGCTCTCTCCCTGTATTCACAGCCCGCTTCTCTCTCGGTGCTCTCTCCCTGTATTCACAGCCCACTTCTCTCTGGGTGCTCTCTCCCTGTACTCACAGCCCACTTCTCTCTGGGTGCTCTCTCCCTGTACTCACAGCCCACTTCTCTCTGGGTGCACTCTCCCTGTACTCACAGCCCGCTTCTCTCTGGGTGCTCTCTCCCTGTATTCACAGCCCACTTCTCTCTGGGTGCTCTCTCCCTGTACTCACAGCCCGCTTCTCTCTGGGTGCTCTCTCCCTGTACTCACAGCCCACTTCTCTCTGGGTGCTCTCTCCCTGTATTCACAGCCCGCTTCTCTCTGGGTGCTCTCTCCCTGTATTCACAGCCCACTTCTCTCTGGGTGCTCTCTCCCTGTACTCACAGCCCGCTTCTCTCTGGGTGCTCTCTCCCTGTATTCACAGCCCCCTTCTCTCTGGGTGCTCTCTCCCTGTACTCACAGCCCGCTTCTCTCTGGGTGCTCTCTCCCTGTACTCACAGCCCGCTTCTCTCTGGGTGCTCTCTCCCTGTACTCACAGCCCGCTTCTCTCTGGGTGCTCTCTCCCTGTACTCACAGCCCGCTTCTCTCTGGGTGCTCTCTCCCTGTACTCACAGCCCGCTTCTCTCTGGGTGCTCTCTCCCTGTATTCACAGCCCGCTTCTCTCTGGGTGCTCTCTCCCTGTATTCACAGCCCACTTCTCTCTTGGTGCTCTCTCCCTGTATTCACAGCCCACTTCTCTCTGGGTGCTCTCTCCCTGTATTCACAGCCCGCTTCTCTCTGGGTGCTCTCTCCCTGTATTCACAGCCCGCTTCTCTCTGGGTGCTCTCTCCCTGTACTCACAGCCCGCTTCTCTCTGGGTGCTCTCTCCCTGTATTCACAGCCCGCTTCTGTCTGGGTGCTCTCTCCCTATACTCACAGCCCGCTTCTCTCTGGGTGCTCTCTCCCTGTATTCACAGCCCGCTTCTCTCTGGGTGCTCTCTCCCTGTATTCACAGCCCGCTTCTCTCTGGGTGCTCTCTCCCTGTATTCACAGCCCGCTTCTCTCTGGGTGCTCTCTCCCTGTATTCACAGCCCACTTCTCTCTGGGTGCTCTCTCCCTGTATTCACAGCCCGCTTCTCTCTGGGTCTCACAGCCCGCTTCTCTCTGGGTACTCTCTCCCTGTACTCACAGCCCACTTCTCTCTGGGTGCTCTCTCCCTGTACTCACAGCCCACTTCTCTCTGGGTGCTTTCTCCCTGTACTCACAGCCCACTTCTCTCTGGGTGCTCTCTTCCTGTATTCACAGCCCGCTTCTCTCTGGGTGCTCTCTCCCTGTATTCACAGCCCACTTCTCTCTGGGTGCTCTCTCCCTGTATTCACAGCCCGCTTCTCTCTGGGTGCTCTCTCCCTGTACTCACAGCCCGCTTCTCTCTGGGTGCTCTCTCCCTGTATTCACAGCCCGCTTCTGTCTGGGTGCTCTCTCCCTGTACTCACAGCCCGCTTCTCTCTGGGTGCTCTCTCCCTGTATTCACAGCCCGCTTCTCTCTGGGTGCTCTCTCCCTGTATTCACAGCCCGCTTCTCTCTGGGTGCTCTCTCCCTGTATTCACAGCCCGCTTCTCTCTGGCTGCTCTCTCTGGGTCTCACAGCCCGCTTCTCTCTGGGTGCTCTCTCCCTGTATTCACAGCCCACTTCTCTCTGGGTGCTCTCTCCCTGTATTCACAGCCCGCTTCTCTTTGGCTGCTCTCTCTGGGTCTCACAGCCCGCTTCTCTCTGGGTGCTCTCTCCCTGTACTCACAGCCCGCTTCTCTCTGGGTGCTCTCTCCCTGTACTCACAGCCCACTTCTCTCTGGGTGCTTTCTCCCTGTACTCACAGCCCACTTCTCTCTGGGTGCTCTCTCCCTGTATTCACAGCCCGCTTCTCTCTGGGTGCTCTCTCCCTGTATTCACAGCCCGCTTCTCTCTGGGTGCTATCTCCCTGTATTCACAGCCCACTTCTCTCCGGGTGCTCTCTCCCTGTACTCACAGCCCGCTTCTCTCTGGGTGCTCTCTCCCTGTATTCACAGCCCACTTCTCTCTGGGTGCTATCTCCCTGTATTCACAGCCCGCTTCTCTCTGGGTGCTCTCTCCCTGTATTCACAGCCCACTTATCTCTGGGTGCTCTCTCCCTGTACTCACAGCCCGCTTCTCTCTGGGTGCTCTCTCCCTGTATTCACAGCCCGCTTCTCTCTGGCTGCTATCTCCCTGTATTCACAGCCTGCTTCTCTCTGGCTGCTATCTCCCTGTATTCACAGCCCGCTTCTCTCTGGGTGCTCTCTCCCTGTATTCACAGCCCGCTTCTCTCTGGTGTGATCATCTGGGTTTAGTCCGTGGGGGAGTGCTTAAGTTCGGGGGCCCGGGGACCCAAGGTGCGCGAGGTTATGGAAGTACGCAGTCAGGGAGCGATGCTGGAGATGCTTAGTCCGTAATTTGGGGCTCTGTGAGCCGCCACAGAGAGGTGCTTCTCCCGGTGTATTTCATGGAAGTCTTAGGGTTAGGGTGAGGAGGACAGGTACCTGTTAGGGTTAGGGTGACGAGGACAGGTACCTGTGAGGGTTAGGGTGAGGAGGACAGGTACCTGTTAGGGTTAGGGTGAGGAGGACAGGTACCTGTTAGGGTTAGGGTGAGGAGGACAGGTACCCGTTAGGGTTAGGGTGAGGAGGACAGGTACCTGTGAGGGTTAGGGTGAGGAGGACAGGTACCTGTTAGGGTTAGGGTGAGGAGGACAGGTACCTGTTAGGGTTATGGAGAGGAGGACGGGTACCTGTTGGGGTTAGGGTGAGGAGGACGGGTACCTGTTAGGGTTAGGGTGAGGAGGACGGGTACCTGTTGGGGTTAGGGTGAGGAGGACGGGTACCTGTTAGGGTTAGGGTGAGGAGGACGGGTACCTGTTGGGGTTATGGTGAGGAGGACAGGTACCTGTTGGGGTTAGGGTGAGGAGGACAGGTACCTGTTGGGGTTAGGGTGAGGAGGACAGGTACCTGTTGGGGTTATGGAGAGGAGGACAGGTACCTGTTGGGGTTAGGGTGAGGAGGACAGGTACCTGTTGGGGTTATGGAGAGGAGGACGGGTACCTGTTGGGGTTATGGGGGAGGACAGGTACCTGTTGGGGTTAGGGTGAGGAGGACAGGTACCTGTTGGGGTTATGGAGAGGAGGACGGGTACCTGTTAGGGTTATGGAGAGGAGGACGGGTACCTGTTGGTGATGATGGAGGTCTTCTTCTGCCCGGGGTACGGACAGTGATCCCTGAACACCTCCCCGTCCAGCTGCTTGATCTGAGAGCGCTGAACACACACATTATTATTACATATTATATGGTTTAGTTGAATACTCGATTCTGATTGGTCAATTCAGAACACGTGACACGTTGTTAATCCAGAACAGACAGACCGTTGTTAAGGACGCTCACATCTGCAGAAAGAAGTCCGTTCGATGAACTGAGTACAGTTTGGCTTTCAAACAGACACGAGCGAGAAGCAACGGGCAGAACCTCCTCGTTACGCAGCGGGCCAGACACAGACATCAGACGGCGACACATATTCAGTGTGCAGTTCCTCTGGCTTTAGGGCAGGGCCTGGACGTGTCCTGGCTCCAGCAGGGGGACACGTCTGGCACTGCAGGGTTTGAGTCCCTGGCGGCGTAGTGTGTTCCTGATGGTAGCCTTTGTGACTCTGGGCCCAGCTCTCTGCAGGTCATGGACTCGGTCCCCCGTGTGGTTCTGGATCTCTGCTCACCGGTCTTGTGATCACTTTGACCCCACGGGGGGAGGTCTGCGTGGAGCCCAGATCGAGGGAGATTATCAGTGGTCTTGTATGTTTCTTCACACCGAGCTGCTACCTGTTGCAGATGCAGTCTTCCCAGCCTGCTGCAGGTCTACATTGTGTTTCTGGAGTCCTTTGACAGCTCTCTGGTCTTGGCCGTAGTGGAGTTTGGAGTGTGACTGTCTGAGGTCGTGGACAGGTGTCTTTTATACTGATAACGAGTTCAAACAGGTTCCAGTAATACAGGTAACGAGTGGAGGACAGAGGAGGCTCTGAGAGGAGGACAGAGGAGGCTCTGAGAGGAGGACAGAGGAGGCTCTGAGAGGAGAAGCTACAGGTCAGTGAGAGCCAGACATCTGGTTTCTTTGGAGGAGACCAAATACTTACTTTACCAATTCATTCATTAAAGATCCTACAAAGTGATTTCCTGGATTCCCCCCCCCCCCCCCCCCCTGTCTCTCAGGGTGAAGTGTACGATGAACTTTACAGGCCTCATCTTTTGAAGTGGAAGAACTTGGTGGCTGGCTGAACACTTGTTCGCCCTCTGTGTGCGGCACAGTGGAGACTTCAGTAATGTCCGCTCAGCAGTTATGACGCAGCACAAAGAGAGACGGAAGCGTTCAGCGATGCATCACGAACACACGTTTATTACACGTCTGTATCACAGATTATAAATCAAGATGCTAACATGACTTCAGAGGACGCTACATCGCTTAGGAACACATGAAGAGACTCCCAGGAGATAACTCATACATCACACGATAATATCTCCGCTGCTTTGCAGCAAGTCCAGTGTGCTTCTGGACTCCAGCTGTTACACAGACTGTTAGCACACAGCGGGAAGAAGGAGACAGGAGACAGGAGACAGGAGGAAGGAACCGCTTTAGGAGGTGAGAGCAAAGACGTGCGACACAAAGATATTAGATCAGAGTCAAGGAGACGTAACTTATTCCATCCAATCCACTTCCTCTTCAGGCTGCATGTGAGAGGAAGAGGAGGAGGAAGAGGAAGAGGAGGAAGAAGAAGAAGAGGAGGGAGAGGAGGAAGAGACACCAGTGGTTAGAGGCAGAAGCAAGAGGCACGCTGGAGTCTCAGCCATGAGGAGCTGAGACAGAGGAAAGCTGGTACCTGGAAGAGGTCGAGGCCCTGAGCCTCCGTCAGGTCGTACGGCCGGATGATCCCGTCCTCCTGGATCAGACGGACCGGACGCAGCCTGGAGACCTCCTCTGTGGACTCTGCAGCCCTACACACAACACACACACACACACACACACACACACACACACACACACACACACACACACACACACACACACACACACACACACACACACACACACACACACACACACACACACACACACACACACACACACACACACACACACACACACACACACACACACACACACACACACACACACACACACACACACACACACACACACACACACACACACACACACACACACACACACAGAGTGATCAGTACTGATTTCAGATCAGTGGACCAGAGACCGGGTCAGGGCTCAAAGTGCTGTCAGGGCTCACCTTGCATGACCTCTACAGAGACAGCATGAAACGCAACATCAACAGGTTAACAGGAAGTGACACAGGTCACATGACAGGATGGAGGAGGTCTCTGAGGCTGCTTGGAAATGTTTCAGGAACGCAAGCAGAGGCCACGACTGTCTCACTAAAACACATTAATCCATCTGTTACACCTATATTATATACCCCTATAGACACCTATGTACCCATATAGACACCTGTGTACCCATATAGACACCTATGTACCCATATAGACACCTGTGTACCCATATGTACCCACATACACACCTATGTACCCATATGTACCCATATATACCCATATAGACACCTATGTACCCATATGTACCCATATAGACACCTGTGTACCCATATAGACACCTATGTACCCATATGTACCCACATACACACCTATGTACCCATATAGACACCTATGTACCCATATGTACCCACATACACACCTATGTACCCATATAGACACCTATGTACCCATATGTACCCATATAGACACCTATGTACCCATATAGACACCTATGTACCCATATAGACACCTATGTACCCATATGTACCCATATATACCCATATATACCCATATAGACACCTATATATATACATATATATGCATATATACCCATATATACCCCTATATATACATATACACCCCTATATATACATATATACCCATATATACCCACATATACCCATATATACCCCTATATATACATATATACCCATATATACCCACATATACACCCCTATATATACATATATACCCATATATACCCACGGCTGCAGCTCTTCACTCACTGAAGATAAAAGAAGCTTGACTCAAGTCTTCAGCTGCAGTATTATTAAATATAAAATACTTAAAGTCCTTTTCCGGACGATCTTAGATGGAGTTTAATTCCACGCCCACAGCATGCTGGAGTTGATCTGTCTGAAATAACATGTCACTCTAACTGCTCTTTAAAGCGAGTTAACTTCCTGTGAGATTCAGGGTCATGTGACCTCCTGGGGGGGCGTGGCCTCACAATGCTGGGGGCGGGGCTACGAGCAGTGACAGCATGAATCAGGACTCGATGGACAGATGGAGATTTTATTTCAACACGATGCAGGAACAAAAACAACAACAACAACAACATGCACAAACACACGCCAAAGCTGCCCCCCCACTTTACCATATTATAGATTCACATCGTATATATAACACTCCAGGCTGCTTCCCCCCGGATATCATATAATAGATATATAAATATAGATATCAAACTACGGCAGCAGCGGTGAAGGAGGTCAGCTTTAACGCGTGAAAGGACAAATACTCACACCAGAAGAAAAGAAAGAAAAGAAAGAACCAAACTCCGGGACACGACGACACGAGACAGAAAACAGAAACAGAACATTAGTGAGCAGAAGAAGAGCAGACAGGAAGTGTCTGCTGTAGACAGGAAGTACCTCTGGATGCCTTGGAAGGTGCTGCTGGCCATGTCCACGATGCCCCCGGTGGGCCGGGCCACCACGCCCACCAGACCCTTCCCGATGCCCTTAAAGAAGCCGGCCGCGCCCTCCTTCCTGGCCCCTGCACAAACATATAGATTATACACCTGCACAGTATATACCCCTATATATACACCTATAACTCTATATATACAGCTGTATATACCCTTATATATACACTCATACGTCTACAGAAACACCTGTATATACCCCTCTATATGTTTAACAATATATATCCATACATACCTATATTTGTATATATCTAGGTTTACTCACCTTTATATACCCATATACTGTATCTATATTCAGCTATTCATGATGTAAAACCAGGTTAACTCACCCTCCACAGGTTTGGTGACGATTCCTGTAACTCCCCCCAGGACGCCCTGAAGAGAGAGAGGCCATCAGATGTTGATTAGTATATTATATATACTCCAGAGAGCTAGGACCCAGCGGTTTCCTCTCACGAAGGGCCCAAGCTCCAGAGAGCTAGGACCCAGCGGTTTCCTCTCACGAAGGGCCCAAGCTCCAGCAAGCTAGGACCCAGCGGTTTCCTCTCACGAAGGGCCTGAGCTCCAGAGAGCTAGGACCCAGCGGTTTCCTCTCACGAAGGGCCTGAGCTCCAGAGAGCTAGGACCCAGCGGTTTCCTCTTACGAGGGGTCCGATCGCTAGAGAGCAAGGACCCAGCGGTTTCCTCTCACGAAGGGCCCAAGCTCCAGAGAGCTAGGACCCAGCGGTTTCCTCTCACGAAGGGCCCAAGCTCCAGAGAGCTAGGACCCAGCGGTTTCCTCTCACGAAGGGCCCAAGCTCCAGAGAGCTAGGACCCAGCGGTTTCCTCTCACGAAAGGTCAGAGCTCCAGAGAGCTAGGACCCAGCGGTTTCCTCTCACGAAAGGTCAGAGCTCCAGAGAGCTAGGACCCAGCGGTTTCCTCTCACGAAGGGTCCGAACGCTAGAGAGCTAGGGCCCAGCGGTTTCCTCTCACGAAGGGTCCGAACGCTAGAGAGCAAGGACCCAGCGGTTTCCTCTTACGAAGGGTCCGATCGCTAGAGAGCTAGGGCCCAGCGGTTTCCTCTCACGAAGGGTCCGAACACTAGAGAGCTAGGGCCCAGCGGTTTCCTCTCACGAAGGGTCCGAACACTAGAGAGCTAGGGCCCAGCGGTTTCCTCTCACGAAGGGTCCGAACACTAGAGAGCTAGGGCCCAGAGGTTTCCTCTCACGAAGGGTCCGAACACTAGAGAGCTAGGGCCCAGAGGTTTCCTCTCACGAAGGGTCCGAACACTAGAGAGCTAGGGCCCAGCGGTTTCCTCTCACGAAGGGTCCGAACACTAGAGAGCTAGGGCCCAGCGGTTTTCCTCTCACGAAGGGTCCGAACACTAGAGAGCTAGGACCCAGCGGTTTCCTCTCACGAAGGGTCCGAACACTAGAGAGCTAGGGCCCAGCGGTTTCCTCTCACGAAGGGTCCGAACACTAGAGAGCTAGGGCCCAGCGGTTTCCTCTCACGAAGGGTCCGAACACTAGAGAGCTAGGGCCCAGCGGTTTCCTCTCACGAAGGGTCCGAACACTAGAGAGCTAGGGCCCAGAGGTTTCCTCTCACGAAGGGTCCGAACACTAGAGAGCTAGGGCCCAGCGGTTTCCTCTCACGAAGGGTCCGAACACTAGAGAGCTAGGGCCCAGCGGTTTCCTCTCACGAAGGGTCCGAACACTAGAGAGCTAGGACCCAGCGGTTTCCTCTCACGACGCAGCGGTTTCCTCTCACGAAGTGTCCAACACTAGAGAGCTAGGCCATCGGTTGTCCTCTCACGAAGGGTCCGAACCACTAGAGAGCTAGGACCAGCGGTTTCCTCTCACGAAGGGTCCGAAACACTAGAGAGCTAGGGCCCAGCGGTCTTCCTCTCACGAAGGGTCCGAACACTAGAGAGCTAGGGCCCGCGGTTTCCTCTCACGAAGGGTCCGAACACTAGAGAGCTAGGGCCCAGCGGTTTCCTCTCACGAAGGGTCCGAACACTAGAGAGTAGGGCCAGAGGTTTCCTCTCACGAAGGGTCCGAACACTAGAGAGCTAGGCCCAGCGGTTTCCTCTCACGAAGGGTCCGAACACTAGAGAGCTAGGGCCAGCGGTTTCCTCTCACGAAGGGTCCGAACACTAGGAAGCTAGGACCCAGGCGGTTTCCTCTCACGAAGGGTCCGAACACTAGAGAGCTAGGGCCCAGCGGTTTCCTCTCACGAAGGGTCCGAACACTAGAGAGCTAGGGCCCAGCGGTTTCCTCTCACGAAGGGTCCGAACACTAGAGAGCTAGGGCCCAGCGGTTTCCTCTCACGAAGGGTCCGAACACTAGAGAGCTAGGGCCCAGCGGTTTCCTCTCACGAAGGGTCCGAACACTAGAGAGCTAGGGCCCAGCGGTTTCCTCTCACGAAGGGTCCGAACACTAGAGAGCTAGGGCCCAGCGGTTTCCTCTCACGAAGGGTCCGAACACTAGAGAGCTAGGGCCCAGCGGTTTCCTCTCACGAAGGGTCCGAACACTAAATTTAACATTTAACACAACAATTATTTTTTACAGTGAAAACTACCCTTGGATGATGGTTAGTAGACTAAAAGCTTTAGGAATCCAAAGTACAACATATAATAAGTACCCTGTATCAAGATTGATGCAAAACAAGTGACCTTTGACCTTTTTAGAGAGGTTTAGCAAAAAAAAACACTTCTGGGGTCATTTGGGTGGATTTTTCATATCTCTGGCCCCCCTTGGTCGATTTTGCTGATTGACATCTCTTTCTAACCGTCAGAGCCAATGGAATCGAAGGATTTCATTGGCTTGGATTTTTATATCTAGCAAAAATATTTTAGATTAATTTAGGAATATTTTAGCTTTTTATTCATTTAAATGTTTAGCCAAACGTATTGTATTGCTTTTTTCAATGCTAATGTCCCCATACACACACAGGTTACCAAATAAGGAGTGAGAGAGGCGCGTAGAAAAACCGGAAGCTGCGCTAACCTCTGGTGGCTACCATTAGCAGCTAATTCTTCTTCTCCGATTTTTGCATAAAAATGGAATTATGGATTGTCAATAATTTGTTCAAAGTGACAGACACATTGCTATAACCTATGGATTAACCTTCAGCCGCGTTTTTTCTCATTTTATTGCCATTGAACACGACTTTTGATGAGAATAACAGCTAAGGTGAGCATATCTCCGTGTTTTGCTACCTAAAGCTACGTCGTGCGTTGTCTGTATTTGCTTCCCCTGTCACGAGTTCTGATCGCTCAGTGATGATCCTTATCTTTCTATAATCTGTGGACTCTCAGGATGTTAGCTAAGCTTGTTTGTGCAGATCCAATAAGTATATCGATCAGTGTAGCTAGAGTTCTGTGCTAACGGCCTTAAGATTGTTTCGCTCGTAGCTAATTCAGAGGCTCGGCGCTAGCTTTGTGGGTTTAAAAGAAAAAGAAAAAAAAGAAGATCAGTTAGCTGAGTTTCTTCCCGTTACATGGATATAAGACATTCATAGTTTATTGAATATTAAGATGCCCTCAGACACTGTTTCCTGCAGATGACGCGTTTTCCCCCCGGTATCGGGGGTGCTGTGTAGAAGAGGTTAAAATCAGCTCCCCACACGGCAGTCGGCCATTTTGGAAAAAGGTTTTAGCAAACTTTCCAAAACTCCCCCAGGAGGACAGATCTTAAAGATGTCCATTCTCTACAGAATACCAACATATCATATGTGATGTTAATTTGCCGGGGAATAGTAAGTAGCCCGAAAGATGAGGTAGTAGGTCATGGGAGAACACACAGTTTTTGACTATTTATATGTGTCAACCAAACATCGTCTGACGAGATTCCGGACCTGAGGCTATCCAGGCATCGATGTGTCTGTTCAACACTGCGTGCATTTTTAAATGTTTGTTATCTTATTATTTGAGGTACTACGGTAGTCCTGACCTTCAGCAGTCCTTTCCCTCCTTTGGCCAGACTCTCTCCGAAGTCTCGGGGCGGGCGGTTTATCTCCTCGCGGCGCTTCTGTTGGAACTCTTTATCCATGGTGATGGCGGCCAGACCTTTCCCCACCGAGCCTGTGATCCTGGAGACGACCCCTGCAGCGCCCCCTGCATGAGAAAACACACTATTACATTATCCAGCATGCAACACTGGAGATGACCCCTGCAGTGCCCCCTGCAGGACGAGCAGAAAACACACTATTACATTTGTATTTCCACATGTATATTTTTTACTTTTTTAATGCTATTTTATTTCTATTTGAGATGTTAACATTTTAGATTGTTTATTTCTACTCTTTTAATTTCTCTAATGTACAATGCCTTATCTTACCTTACCCAGGATGCAAAGCTGGATACCATCCCTGCAGCGCCCCCTTCAGGACCCAGCAGAACACTCCATCTCCGAACAACATTACCCAGCATGCACCTCCTCAGAACCACTTTACCCAGCATGCACCTCTGGAAACACACTGTGTAGAAGAAAAACTCACCGACGGTGTTTCCCAGCAGGGTGCGGACCCCAATGGCGAAGCCCTCAGCAAACTCCTCCGGGCCCTGGACGGCTCCCTGAGGGACGCCACAGCAAACATGTGATCCTGGCACATCTGAGGACTAGTTTCCCGGTTTAAAATGATTTTAAAAGTGTGTGTTACCTGGAAAGGCTCGTAGAAAAAGGCCTCCACGCCCTCGGACAGACCTCGGATCAGTCCGAACGGGTTCCCCAGGACGTCCAGACCCAAAACCAGAACATACATCTGCTTCAGGAACTGCAGCCATAAACACACACACATATCATATTATATCTGCAGACATATATAAAAGAATCCTAAAACTGCAGTTTGATCTTGCTTTTATAAGAAAACGTTAGATTTTATGTACCTGCTCGCTGTAATGTCGGACCACCGCCCACATCAGCTTCTCTCTGCGATAAAACTGGTACTTCACCTCGAAGAAGGCCAGCCTGAAGAGAGGAGCAGGAACATCATACAAAGGAAACAGGAAGCAGGGAACAGGAAGCAGGGAACAAGAAGCAGGGAACAGGGAACAGGAAACAGGGAACAGGAAGCAGGGAACAGGAAGCAGGGATCAGGAAGCAGGATACAGGAAGCAGGGAACAGAAAGAAAATAACAGGAAGTAGGATACAGGAAGCAGGATACAGGAAGCAGGGAACAGAAAGAAAAGAACAGGAAGTAGGGAACAGGAAGCAGGATACAGGAAGCAGGATACAGGAAGCAGGGAACAGAAAGAAAAGAACATGAAGCAGGATACAGGAAGCAGGATACAGGAAACAGAAAGAAAAGAACAGGAAGCAGGGAACAGAAAGAAAAGAACAGGAAGTAAGGAACAGGAAGCAGGATACAGGAAACAGGGAACGGAAAGAAAAGAACAGGAAGCAGGATACAGGAAGCAGGATACAGGAAACAGAAATAAAAGAACAGGAAGCAGGATACAGGAAGCAGATAGAGCAGATACAGGAAGCAGGGAACAGAAAGAAAAGAACAGGAAGCAGGATACAGGAAGCAGGATACAGGAAACAGAAATAAAATAACAGGAAGCAGGATACAGGAAGCAGGATACAGGAAGCAGGATACAGGAAGCAGGGAACAGAAAGAAAAGAACAGGAAGTAAGGAACAGGAAGCAGGATACAGGAAGCAGGGAACAGAAAGAAAATAACATGAAGCAGGATACAGGAAGCAGGGAACAGAAAGAAAAGAACAGGAAGTAGGACTCTCTCTCACTTGAAGACGATGTCGTCCACGTCAGTCAGCGTGGCTCCGATGCTCTGCAGCAGCAGGTTCAGACTCTGCATCGCCTCGGGAGACTCCTCTGAGCCGGAGGAGCCCAGAGACAGACTCAGGTGCAGCTGCAACATGTAACATATACACTTATTATATAATTAATGTAAGTATTATATAACATATGTATTATGTATCAAATATATTATGTGTGGACCTTGATGGGGGAGATGTGGAAGTGTTGGAAGAAGCTGAGAGTGGACTGGTCGGAGAGCGAAGTCGCCATCAGCTCCGTCTGAAGCTTCTTCAGGTCTTTATCCAGCAGCCCGGCCTGAAACAGGGATATACTGTTTGAATTCTGTACATTTATATATACTTCTATTACTTCTATTTCTACGTCTCTACCTTCTGCCGCTCGGCATGAAGCTCAGCAGCGGGGGTGAATAGAGCCAAGATGGCCGACAGGAAACCCTGATCGATCTTCACCGCCATTTCCTGAACCAGAGCCATGAAGTACCTGAAGGGCAGAGAGTGACGCTTGCTTTACCCTCACGTTAAAGGGGCTTCCCTCACCTTGCACTGGTGGTCACTCACTTGATCTGCATGACGTTGCTGTGCCGGTTGAACCTCGTGATTACGGACACTTCGATGAAGGGCTTCGGCTCTGTGGAGGCAGGGCTCCAAGTTAAAATCACAAACTGAATCACGAATAAAAAAATTAAAAAACATTTAACAACGAGGATCCACCTGAGTCCAGAGCGATGGATTTGGGCGGAGGAACGGGATGGAAGACGATCGGAAAGATGGCGCCAGGCAACTGGTTGTCCACCTGCAAACAGAGAGGGTCAGACAGGTGTGTGTGTGTGTGTGTGTGTGTGTGTGTGTGTGTGTGTGTGTGTGTGTACCTGCAGCCAGTGCAGTTGGGCCCTCAGACAGCGCTGGTGCTGCGACTGCTTGAACTCGACCTGGATCCCAGACAGGAAGTTCCTCCTCACCTGGCAGGAAATGGGCTTCCGCATCATCATGGTGGCTCCACCCAGTTTCACCTGTAACATCATGACATCACACACAGTCAGCGGACAGATCACATGATCAGCCGATAGTGGTGTGTGTGACCTCTGACCTCCAGGTGAGTCTCCAGAGTGACCCAGCCGCCGCCGCCACGCTGCTTCTGAAACGCCTCTTCCAGCAGGTTGATGTTCTTCTGGCTGAAGGGCTTCCAGCGGCTCTTTGGCTTCATCTCCCACACCACACCTGAGCTACACACACACACACACACACACACACACACACACACACACACACACACACACACACACACACACACACACACACACACACACACACACACACACACACACACACACACACACACACACACACACACACACACACACACACACACACACACACACACACACACACACACACACACACACACACACAAAAGATGCTTTGTACCATACAATTCAATAACAACATTAACATGTGATATATCAACATATTTCATACATTCGCAATAAATATTCACACAATCCACATTTAAAGGTTACATCTGGATCCTGAACCGTCCGGCTGAATGCACACTGCTACTGCTACAGATGTAGCACCTCATTTCAGTTTGAAACGCGAGGGCCGTGATAAGTGATCTGCAGGGAAAACCTCCAGCTTGACTTGAGACCTCCCCCGTGATAAATAAATGTAATTATAATGAAGCCAGCTGCAATGCATCATTGATCCACCAGGGGGTGCAGTGGGGTTCCACACTGGAGCTCATGTGAAATAAAGTCAGACACAGTACGCTGGATGTACAGCGGAACTTTGATCCATATGTCACGGATATCATACTCTGTGCTAAATAAGAGACATCATTTACAAAACATCACCATGTTGTTGTTTAACTAAATAATGTTGTTTAGTCGAAAACAACGAACGGGAGGAAATGCAGCCCGGCTCTCGATGTTTAATCCTAATTTAATCATCATCTTCACCACGATCATGTCTGTTTATGTTCGACGAATTGACATGAAATCACTGACACATATGAATATACTGTAGTTAGCTTCATTACACCGTTATTAACGTGCCTAAACTCAGTAATTCACTAAACATATTTATATTTTAATGGAGGGTTATTTTCCCCATACGGATCAAGTCGCTGCACATTATCCCGCTTATCACACGGCCACATTCTCAACAAAGTAACGACATGACTCCCAATATTAATTGAAATGCTTTTATGGATTTAGAAAATGTTTTTATTGATTTAAAAATAGTTGTATTGATTTAAATTGACATGCATCCGCTAAGAAAAATAGTCCGTTGTTACCGTTTTTTAAACAGTCTGAATGAAACGGCAGCTCTCAGCTGTGTGTTTACACAGCTCTGATCTTTCTTCTCCAGAGCTCCCTCTATACAAATCAAACTGGAGACGGTGGGAAAGCACCTATTGGTTTAAATAATGGTCGGAATGTGACCTGTGAGTCTCTGAATTACCGTGGGACAGCACGTTCTAAACTAACATGTTCAATCAATTAAGGAACATCTTATCTTAATAATATCTTCATATTAATAATAATAATAAATCATACAGTATGTGTCCGAAAGGGAGCAGGAGGAAGCAGACACACAAATATACAACAAATATACTGCATATTAAAGCAAACGATTGTAAAGGTAAAAGTATGAGCATAACAAATAATGTAAACATTTACATTATTATGATTATTTAATATATAAAGACTATATATTATTGAATTACAAGATTAGATATATTTTAGTTGATCTAAAATATTGTGTTCAAATGCTCTTCAAAACACAACTGAAAGTGCTTGAAAAGTTGTCTTTCTGTATTTGTGAATGGAGCGCCATCTCCTGGTTAAAACCTGAAATTGAAAATCTGGCAACGCCCTCTTGGAAAATAGTGGGAGGGCTTAACATTCCTCCATACTGGTCTTAGGCAGGAAGCTGTAAGCTGGAGTCCGAAATGAGGTGCTACATCTGTATAATCATTATGATGAGGAAGATGAAGATACCTGGTGATGCCGATGTAAGCGACCTCCTGCCTCCCTCTGTTGTTGACCAATGAGAGTCCGAGGTTCTGCAGAGAAACCTTCACTTCCTGTTCAAACTGCTCCAGCT
>JAMFTG010002304.1:0-41251 GCA_023974075.1 Chaenocephalus aceratus
TGTGGAGCCTCAGCTTTAATCGGATATCTTGTATGTGCAGCTACGATGAGTAATAAAGGTACTTTTATCTTGAGTTCTGTGCCAAAGTGCGTTAGCATTTTTCGCTCAGGGGTCATTTAGATGCTTCTTATGAGACTTGTGTTTTGTTTTGGTAAACATGGTTTGTATCGTCAGTTAGCTGAGATTATTCCCGTTAATCTGGTATAACACATTAATAGGTTCTTAAATATTAAGATCCCCTGAGACACAGTATCGTGAAATATTTTTTTTTTACATTACGTTTTTTATGAATTGAACAACAGAAAAATAATCGTTAGATTAGTCGACTAATCGATCAAATAATCGCCCGATTAATCGTTTTCGAAATAATCGTTTCCCCCCAGCACTACTGAACACTATCATCAGAGTAACGTGATCTAATCAATAAATAAAGATTCAGCCGATAACAGAAAGCACATGGCTACTTAGCATGCAGCATGACATGTTGCATGCTAAGTAGCCATGTGCTTTCTGGGGCTCGATCTTTATTGATAGAATTTAAACATTCACTAATAATATAATATATATAATTCACAGTCAGAATTGTATGATGTTGAGGAAAGCTGTCATCACAGATTAAACATGTCTGACTGGAGGCTGCAGGTACCTTGGTGATTTTGGTGAACTTCGATGAGTTGAGAGACACTCTCTCCGAGTATGTCATGTTGTTAAGAAGAAGGACGTCTCCGACTGAAAGGTCTTGGCTCTGCTTGGTGGCCTCGCCCCACATGGTGACGCTGATTTCCTCAGCTTCCTGTTTCAGTTTGAAGCTTTTCGTCTCCTTCTCCTTCACCTTCACGACGGGATAGATCTGAATGAAAAGCAGCAGTTTAAACAAACTGCCATTGTTTGATAAATAGAATTGGTCCATTAGTTTATCTTTGGTTATCCGTGAATACATTTGTTGGATGCATTACCACCCTAACCAGGCTGCAGTTTGAACTCACCTGGGTGACGGTTCCTTCGACGCTCACGTGTGTCCAGGGACGAGATGATTTGATGTCTTTAATGGAGGTAAGCGGACTCTCGGGACAAAGCAGTCTCTCAGCTTCTCTCTCGAACTCCTCCGGGACTTTGACAGCTTTTGTTTCTGACACTTTGGTCGATGCGTTGACCTTCACGTATAGTCCATCTTTTATTAGTTCCTTGAACATGTAGGAGCTCCCCTCTTGGATTCGTGGATGGAGATCTTTTCCGTACACCATCAGTTTGATGCTGGCCGTCTCGTCGGCGACACACAGAAAAAAATAAAACGTCTTTATCGTGGACGTGAGCAGCTCGGATTTTTTAACAACTTTCCCAACAATCGCTTCCGTCTCAAGAATTCCACTGGATTTCAGATCAAAGATGGATTTCTCCTGCACACAAAGAAAAGCCTCTCCATGAACGTAAATACAATAAATGTCTCAAAGCTGCAAGTGATAAATAAGAAATAAGATTTACCCAAGGAGCTTTTCCATCCTGGGAGTCACGAGTCTTCGGTTTCTAACGGGGCAGGAAGAAATATGTTTACTTTATATCACAAAGTGTTACGGCCGTGACGCTTTAACCTGTTTTCAGGTCTCAGGCTGAACATGACGTTCCCAGAACAAATGACCATATCTTCTAAAAGGGAACATTAATAATCTTTTTCCTCAAAGTAACGATAAACCTGTGAGCTGGATGCAGAAGAGTCAGAATCAATAGATGTTTTTATTGTAAAGTAAATTCAGATTGAACACAGTAAAAAAATGAAATTATTATTGCGTCCAAATATTTTTTTTTACTGATAGTGAAAACCACCCTTGGATGATGATAAGGTAGACTACAAGCTTTAGGAATCCAAACTACAACATATAATAAGTACCCTGTATCAAGATTGATGCAAAACAAGCGACATGTGACCTTTTTAGAGAGGTTTAGCACAAAAAACCCTTCTGGGGTCATTTGGGTGGATTTTCCTCATCTCTGGCCCCTCTTGCTCGATTTTGCTGATTGACAATGGAATCGAGGGGAACTCCCACACACTCCGTATTTGGTAATGTGTGTGTGTGAGGCTGCCGCATAGCCAAGACCGGAAGCTGCGATAACTCTGGTGGCTACCATTAGCAGCTAACTTTTACTCTCCGATTTTTACATAAAAATGGAATTATGGATTATAAATAATAAATTAGAGTGAGAGGATCTCCCGTAAAGCTCCGTAAAGGTACGTGTTGTGATGTCTGAGTTTGCTTCCCCTGTCGCGAGTCCGGATCCCTCAGTGATGATACTATACCTAAGTAATCTGTGGAACCTCATCTTTAATCGGATATCTTGTATGTGCAGCTACGAAAAGTAATAAAGGTACTTTTATCTTGAGTTCTGTGCCAAAGTGCGTTAGCATTTTTCGCTCAGGGGTCATTTAGATGCTTCTTATGAGACTTGTGTTTTGTTTTGGTAAACATGGTTTGTATCGGCAGTTAGCTGAGATTATTCCCGTTAATCTGGTATAACACATTAATAGGTTCTTAAATATTAAGATCCCCTGAGACAGTCTCGTGAAAAAAAAGAAAAAAGGACCCGCCGAGGGGGTCCTTGGGGCTTAACAGGTTAACGATGAATGTTGTGAGTTGGGTAACGGCGGTGGCCGACAGGTGCCACGACGTCTCAAGCCTCTTCCTCTCCAACTCTTACCTTGACAGGTCGGCTTCCCTCCAGCTGATCTTTAATGGGAGAAACAGACATCACTCAGGGTCTCGTGATCAATCAGACTTTCATCTTAAAATACGTCTCGTTAAGACAACCAGCCCACCGGCAGCGCTAACAGAACTGAACCTAAGGTTTTAAACAGCGGACGATGCACTTGATGTGATTGGCCCAAATCTACCAACGCTTCACCTACCTGCTGCGGGCCTGGTTCCTTCCTCCGGCTCCTTCTTACGTCTCCTCTTCTTCTCTGGAACAGTTAAAACATGATTTACTCAGCAGGACATGATTGCTCTACACCTATGTTTATTACGTAGCAGCTCAGAGTCTCGTTGTGAACCCGGACATGTTGAGACCCCAAAGTCTTATGTGAGACATGTAGAGTAGGGGCCCCATAATTAGTGCTTATTTATTGAAACTGAAAGTAAGGAAGTTGTTGCACATGAGTTCTGGTCTTAATATGCGCTGCTCAATACGGGCCGAATAAGGCAGCAGTACCACAAGAATAATTATTCTCCCATAATAACACTTAACAGATATGATCTCTTCTTATGAAACAAGACATGAAATTATAAGTGTTAATTGTGTCTAAATAACTCAAAATGAGGTATTTATATCTAAGAACATGTTCCCTATTCTAAAGCGAAGTCTTGTTCATAACCAATAAGCTAGTAGTTTGACTCTAATTGACCTGAACAGGTTCCCTATTCTAAAGTTGCCTCCTCTTCACACTTTGTAAATACATGATAGCACACAACTACTGAAATTAACCTCAACAGTACGTGAACAAAGCAGGCACACGTATTTTATTAATGAACCACTGAAGAGAGGTTCAGACACATCCCAACACATGTCACGTTTCTAACACATAATGCAGCCTGTACGTTTTAATAAAAACAGATTTGATGTATTTGTGTTCATACTGTGTGACCTGCTTGTATGTTCTTACACAACAGGTGTACTGTTCTCTCTTTGTTGTCCTGTCTCAGTGTGAACAGAGATTAAACAGCCAGCCAAACTCTTTTGAGAGCCAGGGGATGAGCAGCCATGCTCCTTTATTGACTTATTTGCAGTCCACTGACATTCAAACGGAGTGAGACTATAACAAAAAGAAGTTACAAGGCACTTAATGATCTCATACATGCAAGTGTAACATACACATATGAACACATAGGACCGCTAAGTGTAAACAAGGTACATATAGCTAATGCTAGCTGTTCAATAAGCATGCATACAGGCTAGTATGGCTAACGCTACCGTGTATGCTAACGCTAGCGCGAATGCTAACGCGAATGCTAACGCGAATGCTAGCGCGAATGCTAACGCGAATGCTAACGCGAATGCTAAGGCATTTTCTCATTGTGTTTAAACAGTTTAAACATCTCCAAATGTCATCACATAAACACAAGACATGTTACTAATCCTTACAGTGTAAGTCATTGCTTTTGGACGGAATTTACCCTTTTACTTTTAATTTGTAGCAGTCTACTCCTAGATGTCTACTGCCATGCTATTCAGTTCACTTTCTCCTACGTCCTGCCCCCGGTTTCCCGTCTAACCTTCAGTATATATAAATATATAAATGTGCACATTTGAAACATACAGGTCAATATCACCTTGCTATTGGTAGCTGAACTGTCAATACCCCAACACATATTCTTAGATATAAATACCTAATGTTATAGGTTTATAGTTTCATGTCTTGTTAATAAGTGTTATTTTGGTAGAATTACTATTCTTGTGGTACTGCTGCCTTATTCGGCCCATATTGAGCAGCGCATATTAAGACCAGAACTCATGTGCAACAACTTCCTTACTTGCAATAGTTGATGGTTAATTTGTGTACCTTAATATAAAGTGTTACCAAAATTCTCTTAAGCAACTACTATGAGCTGCTCCGACCCTCGGTCCTGACGGACTCCAAAGGTCCGACATTATACAATCCAAGAAATAAATAAACACAAGGATAATTGTGTGTTATTGTTGAGTAAATAACTGTGTGGTTTAGAAAATAATACAAAATTAGAAGGAAAAAACGATGAAACAACACAGATTTCAGTTTTCTGAGCCCCTACTCTCCCCATGACTGACGGCAACAAAAGTCCGACATTATTCAATTAAAATAAAGAAGTAAAAATAATAAGTGTGGCTTGAGATTGAGTTAGAAAAAGGGTGATAAACGCTGAGAGAATGGATCTGCGGAGAGCATTTCGCCGCGATCCCAACTCCTCTATTACCAGCGTTCAGGGAGCTCTATGCACGTCAACGGGACGCCCTGATAGTTGAAACTCGACGCTAAAGGACCTTGCGTTGGAAAGTGACGACAGGGACCCTGACATAACGTCAACATAGGCTGAGTTGGGAGTGAGAACGTGTTGACCAGGGGACTTTACGTCCTCTTGACACCGTCGGTTATTTACTAAAAAACTCCTAAATATACTTGTTATTGTGCTTCTGCCTTTCTGTGTATTTTCTTCTGTAAACTCCCTCAACGGGCCGCTCGCTCTCTTCTCTTGATCGCCCTCTGGCATACGGGAGAACACTTCACTGTCCCACTTTATTGTATGCTTTCTGCCATGTCTCTACCACTTTAATTTGATTATCTGCGGGAATAAGAGGGAAACAGGAGGACACTTTATAAACGTAACATTTTAAAATGTCAACCTCACAGTAACACACGTATTAGTAATTTGTATGTATGTAACGTACTGGTGTTGTCAACTGAAGAAGCCTGAACCGGGTGTGGCAAGAATATGTTCTTCAGCTCAGGGTAAGTCTCCTGGATGTCCGCATCAGTTTGCAGGAGCTTCAGGAAGGCTTGGCGGTTCTCCTCTCCTTTGTTAATGATCTTATCCACCAACGCCAAAACGTGGCCCTCTGCATCTAGTTTGTTGATGCTTTTCAGATTGTTGTACTCACGTCGAGTTATCAACTTGTTCTGCTCAGCTTTGTTGAGGATTAAACTGTAGTCTGCGACCAAAGTTTCCAGAATGGATGTCTTATTACGTCTCAAAATGGTGTAGGCTGCCATGCTGAATCTGACCGGGAGAAAAACAACACGCATAGTAAATATATTAGTCTTTTTTTTTCATCATAATCTGGCACCAAAAATAAAATGTATCATTTTTGTATTTACTCACGAGTTAAAAGCAACAATAAAAGCAGCAACACTAGGGGTCGACCGATTATCGGGGCCGATATTCCGCATTTGACCGATTATCGGTATCGGCCTTTTTTAAATAAAACTGCAGATAACACTTTGGCTCTGATGCGGCCGTTTCTCTGGCTGCAGTCACCACTTCTGTACACGAGCAATGTCCCGCCCACAGCGCTATCTGATAGGCTATTACTGAAGTGTCAATCAACACTGAAGATTTTCCGGGCGGGAGCCAGCCAGAGAGGCGGGACCTTCTCAGATTACAGGCAGGTGCGAAGAACGCAGACACAGACAGAGGCGAGCAGCAGCGCTGAGCGGCAGAGCCACATGTGTTTCGAAGGTAAATCAGTTGAAAGCCGAAGTTCAATAAACATCCCAATCCCCTCAGCTGAAGCTGCAGAAACAGCACGATCTATTGATCCAGTTCCATCAGCTTCCCAGTTACACAGGGACGCGGGAAGTCAAAAAAAAAAGAGCCTCGCAGTTTTTCAGGCTGATATGTGAAGCTCATTAGCTAGCCAACATGTATTTAGCAAATGTTCAGCAACATATTAGAAGTGAGGCTCCTAGACTAACGTTAGGTCTACTGTCATAGCCTCACTTTTAATAGTGTGCAAAACATTAGCTAGCACAAGTGTTTTGCAGTTGCTAGCAGCTTATTGGGATGTTATGCTAGATCAGGGGTGGGGAACCTCCGGCCCTCGGGCCGTATACGGCCCGCGAGACCATTTGGTGTGGCCCTCGAGGTAATTTATAAACACACGCAAAAAAGAAAAAAAAATAAGAAATCTAGACCGCAAAATAATTAAACAAGCGAGTGCCTGTTTTTCCTGGCAACGGTCATGGTCCTTGAACACAACACGAGCATCACGTGGTATATGTCTCGTCTGACAGGGGTGCAGTTCTGACGGAGAGCACCAGAACGCCGCTCCGGGACTTTAAAAATTGCAGCACCCATAAGGAGCCGTACACATGCTGCAGTTCCTGCGTGGCTGCTCTCTAGCTGAAAGCCCAGAGGAGATCTGCTCATCTGTCATTCTGATCATACAGTCAATACCTGTGTTATCATTAGCATCTGGTTAGCTAGCTATGCTAACGAATATAAGAAGCTTTTTCTACAACCAGTGAGGTGAAGGCACATCTTTATATGATCATTATAGCTATACAAAAAAAACAGGTATAAAATACTATATGACAGTAAAAACAAGTTGTTATTAATAAACAAGAACACAGTTTGAAAGGGGAGTGATTTGTAAAATATCCATAAAGAAAAAGTCAATCTGCTTCCAGTTCTGTTTCATCTGGTGCTGAGATTATCCATAGATCTCTCATGTTGCTCTCAGAGTGCACCAGATGGATGCTTTCAACTTCCCGGGGGAGCATGCCCCCCGGACCCCCTAGAGGAGGTGAGGTCCCCCCCACTTAAATCATGTTCACATGGATAGGAAACTAAATTGCACACATCTTGTGTCCATATCTTTCTGTTTGGTGGTCATGCCACTCCGTGCACGTGCATGCGCGAGTCATGGTGAGATATCTGGATTCAGAGGTTGCTTGTTCTTTGCACAGAATGAAAGAGAGGCCGAATGAATGGGCTGTGATTTTTAAGCAGAGGTCAATAATGTGTACGGCCCTCGGAGGATGTTGAAAAAATTGAAAAGGCCCTTGAGAGGAGGCGGAAGAAACAAGTAAAAGAAACACAAGTTTGATCAAAGGCTTTTTTTAAAAGAAAGGTTTTGAGGGCTTTCTTAAAGGCTTCAGTGGTCTGTGGAGTCCTCAAGTGGTCTGGGAGTCCTCAGGTGGTCTGTGGAGTCCTCAGGTGGTCTGGGAGTACTCAGGTGGTCTGGGAGTCCTCAGGTGGTCTGGGAGTCCTCAGGTGGTCTGGGAGTCCTCAAGTGGTCTGGGAGTCCTCAGGTGGTCTGGGAGTCCTCAGGTGGTCTGGGAGTCCTCAGGTGGTCTGGGAGTCCTTAAGTGGTCTGTGGACTCCTCAGGTGGTCTGGGAGTACTCAGGTGGTCTGGGAGTCCTCAAGTGGTCTGGGAGTCCTCAGGTGGTCTGGGAGTCCTCAGGTGGTCTGGGAGTCCTCAGGTGGTCTGGGAGTCCTTAAGTGGTCTGTGGACTCCTCAGGTGGTCTGGGAGTACTCAGGTGGTCTGGGAGTCCTCAAGTGGTCTGGGAGTCCTCAGGTGGTCTGGGAGTCCTCAGGTGGTCTGGGAGTCCTCAGGTGGTCTGGGAGTCCTCAGGTGGTCTGGGAGTCCTTAAGTGGTCTGTGGAGTCCTCAGGTGGTCTGGGAGTCCTCAGGTGGTCTGGGAGTCCTCAGGTGGTCTGGGAGTCCTCAGGTGGTCTGGGAGTCCTTAAGTGGTCTGTGGAGTCCTCAGGTGGTCTGGGAGTCCTCAGGTGGTCTGGGAGTCCTTAAGTGGTCTGTGGAGTCCTCAGGTGGTCTGGGAGTCCTCAGGTGGTCTGGGAGTCCTTAAGTGGTCTGTGGAGTCCTCAGGTGGTCTGGGAGTCCTCAGGTGGTCTGGGAGTCCTTAAGTGGTCTGTGGAGTCCTCAGGTGGTCTGGGAGTCCTCAGGTGGTCTGGGAGTCCTCAGGTGGTCTGGGAGTCCTCAGGTGGTCTGGGAGTCCTTAAGTGGTCTGTGGACTCCTCAGGTGGTCTGGGAGTACTCAGGTGGTCTGGGAGTCCTCAAGTGGTCTGGGAGTCCTCAGGTGGTCTGGGAGTCCTCAGGTGGTCTGGGAGTCCTCAAGTGGTCTGGGAGTACTCAGGTGGTCTGGGAGTCCTCAGGTGGTCTGGGAGTACTCAGGTGGTCTGGGAGTACTCAGGTGGTCTGGGAGTCCTCAGGTGGTCTGGGAGTCCTCAGGTGGTCTGGGAGTCCTTAAGTGGTCTGTGGACTCCTCAGGTGGTCTGGGAGTACTCAGGTGGTCTGGGAGTCCTCAAGTGGTCTGGGAGTCCTCAGGTGGTCTGGGAGTCCTCAGGTGGTCTGGGAGTCCTCAAGTGGTCTGGGAGTCCTCAGGTGGTCTGGGAGTCCTCAGGTGGTCTGGGAGTCCTCAAGTGGTCTGGGAGTACTCAGGTGGTCTGGGAGTCCTCAGGTGGTCTGGGAGTACTCAGGTGGTCTGGGAGTACTCAGGTGGTCTGGGAGTCCTCAGGTGGTCTGGGAGTCCTCAGGTGGTCTGGGAGTCCTTAAGTGGTCTGTGGACTCCTCAGGTGGTCTGGGAGTACTCAGGTGGTCTGGGAGTCCTCAAGTGGTCTGGGAGTCCTCAGGTGGTCTGGGAGTCCTCAGGTGGTCTGGGAGTCCTTAAGTGGTCTGTGGAGTCCTCAGGTGGTCTGGGAGTCCTCAGGTGGTCTGGGAGTCCTTAAGTGGTCTGTGGAGTCCTCAGGTGGTCTGGGAGTCCTCAGGTGGTCTGGGAGTCCTTAAGTGGTCTGTGGAGTCCTCAGGTGGTCTGGGAGTCCTCAGGTGGTCTGGGAGTGCTCAGGTGGTCTGGGAGTCCTCAGGTGGTCTGGGAGGGAATTCCACAGGTGAGGAGCAGCTGCACAGAGAGCCCGATCCCCCATTGTGCGGAGTTTGGTCCTGGGGGGGGCGAAGCAGATGGTTCGTTGTGGAGCGGAGGTTGCGTTTGGAGGTTTGTGATGTGAGTAGTTATTTGAGGTATGATGATGGAGCGTTCCCGTGGATGCATTGATGGGTCAGAAGTAGAGATGTCCCGATCCGATCACGTGATCGGGGTTCGGAGCCGATCACGTGATTTTCAAAAAATCGGGGATCGGAATTTTTTTTTTTTCAATTTTTTTTTCTATAATTTACTGTTATAAAACAAAAATGACCATGTTCACGTCTTAAAGTCATCCTGAGGACTTAGTTTTGGTTTAAAATTACACATCATCATGTATGTGTTGCTTCCTTTGGGCTTGTTTTCAGACCTGGTTGCTTATCTCTCTCAAAGCAACAGAGTGGGCGCAGTGTCTAATAGCAGCAAGCTAACGAGAGGCTACGTTCAGCTGGTGACTCGGGAGTCGGGACTGGAGAACATGTCAGGAGTTTGGAAGTATTATGAAATTGAAAGCGAAGGCAGTGTAACAGCCAGATGCAATGTTTGCAAGAAGGAGGTTCCGCGTGGTGGAAAGAACAGAGCTACGTTCAACACGACCAATCTAATACGCCACCTGAGAAACAAACACCAACAACAACACGGCGAGTACACAGCGGCCACTCGGGGAACGGCACGGAAACAACCGACACTTTCAGAGACTTTCAAAAGGAAAGAGAAACTGCCCCAGAACATAGCAGCCAAGATGGCTGACTTCATCGCGTTGGATGACCAGCCGTTATCTGTTACCTTTTTTTTCTCTTAATGCATTGCATAAAGATCGGATCGGAAAAAATCGGTATCGGCAGATTGTCAAAATCAAATGATCGGAATCGGATCGGGAGCAAAAAAAGGTGATCGGGACATCCTTACTTTATGATTCTGTTTTCTTCAAGGTTGTGTCTTCCTGGTCGAATGTACTTATTGTAAGTCGCTTTGGATAAAAGCGTCAGCTAAATGCAATGTAATGTAATGTAATAATGAAACTGGAGAGGGGACTTGAGATGGGACTGGAGGAGGGACTAGAGGAGGGACTATGGCTGCTGGGTCCAGAACTGGGGCCGGAACCATGGCTGCCGGGGCCAGAACTGGGGCCGGAACCATGGCTGCCGGGGCCAGAACTGGGGCCGGAACCCTGACTGCTGGGGCCAGAACTGGGGCCGGAACCATGGCTGCCGGGGCCAGAACTGGGGCCGGAACCATGGCTGCCGGGACCAGAACTGGGGCCGGAACCCTGACTCTTGGGGCTCGAGCTGCTAGTCTGGACTTGCGACTCCCTCTCTTAGGAGCCTTTTGGAGGCTCCATGGACTTCCAAAAGCCAGACGAGTTCCAGTTACTGCTCCTGGACAGGAGCAGGAACTGGGGAAGAAGCAGAGGTTGATTCCAGACGGAACACACCGAGACGTATGGTGTCCGGCTGGGAACCGGGAGGCAGGGGGACAGCACGCCTGGGGCTAGCAGGCCGGGAATCACACACCGAGAGGAAGTCCAAAATCTAGCCAGGTAAGAATTTCACTAACCCTGGTTTCTCCGTTGCCAACCGGTGCGCCTCTACCCAACCCCGTCTCCTAAAAATTACGTTCCCACAGAACTAAACTGCATTCTCAATTACGTTTAGCTAGAAACGTATTTTCTCCCACGTTACGTTTGTTATGAACGTATCTGAAATACGTTTATTTTCTACATATCTTTGCCATTTATTGTCTTGCTTATAATAATGATAATAGTCATTTATAAATATCATTTTAGAGCACACCTTTGAAATCGACAATCGGGCTCGATATATGGTTAAATTAAAATCAGTAGGCGAGGCTGTAATTTACTCTCATGAGCGAGGCGGAACATAATAGTTTTAACATGCCAAAAAGCTGCTGTGTCGTTCATTGCACCTCAAACATTAAAACAAATCCAGAGTTACGTGTTTCTGAACTTCCTCTAAGAAGAAAGGACGGTAACAGAAGAGCTCTGTGGCTTCAGGCTCGATCGCCGTTCAAATGACAGCGCTGGTTTCCCCAAAAGTGGGCGGGGCTGTAAAGTGAAGTAGATTTTACTCTCATCTATTATTCAAAACCATTCTATTTATTCTAACGTAAATTACATGCCAGTGTTTTATCTTTTTATTTATTTGTTTTTATTTTAAATCGTATAATGTCGGACTATTTTTGTCGTCTTTGAGGAAAAGAAATGGGGTTTAGAGCCTCAAAATACTGAAATCTGTATTTTTTAAAATCTCTTCCTTCTAATTTGTTATTCTTTTCTAAATAACACACTGTTATTTACTCAACAATAGCACACAAATATCCTTGTTTTTATTTATTCGTTTAATTCTATAATCTTGGGCATTTTAGCCGTAAATAAAGTCACCAGAAACAGACGGGACATTTCGAGATTTAGGATGGCCGAAGACACTACACTACCCATAATCCCCAGCTATCGTTTGGGACTACAGTCCCGTTGACAAACCCCGTGATGTTGCGCCAAGGTTACCGAGCGTCAAGCTCTTTGAAATGGAACGAAACCACGGCAGACTATTCAAAACTGGACTCGAACGCCCCACCAGAACTACACATGCTGGCTATTGTGTTTCGCAACATGTTCTCTATGGCACGTCTCTACTGGGAGTTGTAGTTTTAAAAGACGTTTTTCCCAAATGTAGAAGTTGACAGTATTACACTGTGTACAGCCCTGGAGGTTTAGGCGATAGGAAACACATTGGTGTGTACACATTTAAAACGTGTAATTACTACATGGGTGAAAATCGCTTGTATCTATAATGGGCAGCATTAATATATATACACATGACAGCTCATTGTTACTTTGTTATTCTACTCCACTACAATTCAGAGGTTAACCTGGTATTTTTACTTCACTACATTTACTTTAGTTACTTTGCAGATTCTGATTAATGATGTGAAATATATAAACAACCCTTAAAGCAGACTTTAGTTACACCTGAGTAAAATTCAGGTAAGGTGATTGTCATTGATATTGATATTTGACAGTTGGTGCTTGAGAAGACTAAACATTTATCTGCAGATCCGTTTAAAGCATATTCATTACTCTTTATTCTCTAATAGTTAATTTATGGCTATTTTGCACATCCCTTTCAAGATTTCAAGATTTTCTAAGGTTTATTGATCTTATACACAACTTGGGTCGCAGGTTCCTCAACAGACATCTATCAATGTGTGTACCTCCACCATTAAACTGTCATATTCTACACATTTCTTATTCTATCTACATAAGAGTATAATTAATGTGTATAATATCAGTTAAAATAAGTGTTTCAACATAGTTAACATTGCAGGAAAGCAATACATTAGACGTTAAGTACTTTGTCAGGCTTAATATTCATCTGTAGATAGATACCCCCAGAGCTTTTTTCCTGTTTAAAAGAAGACCTTAACCTAAAGTATTTTTTAATGTGTTAATAAAGGTTAATTCGTTTTTCTGTTTTGCACATCCTCCTATTAATATCTTTGTACATCCTGCACTAAACTGTTTTATTGTATAGAGATCACTTAGTATCTTCTTGACTTTTTATATTCTATATTTCTATCATTGACCTTCTACTTTCCCCCTATGAAAGTATGTACTCTTAATATTGTTTTGATCAAATAACATTATTCAACAAAAATAATTCAATAACATGCTTTAACCACTAGGCGGTGACACAAGGTACACACAGCATACTAATAATAACTTTGTATTATTAGTGTAGACACTTATGTATAACATCTGAAGATGCGTAGTTTTATTCATGTTTTTACATAATTGTACAGGATATTGCTATACTATTTCTCTTGTTTTACTTCTACACATTAATATCTGATTTGTAAAACATCACAGACAGAAAGGCATAGTCTATCCGTCATTTAATGGTAAGCTATTGAAATTGTGTTTCCATAGATGTGTCTCCCATCACCAAAATCCCCTGACTATTCTCTCAACTCAGTATTTAGATTCTTATATTCAAAGAAAATCAGTAATATCTTTAAAAACTACAGTCCTTTTCTATCAGCTGTGCACCGTTATGGTGTAAATATAACCTATCTACCAATGGATCAAATATAAAAGTCAGCCAAATTACTATTGATACTGCAAGGAGACGTATTTTGTGAAAATAAATTGAAGATGTTGTTTAATTGTTGATATATTTATGATCCACGTCAAGTATTCAGTTTTGGCAGCAGTTCTCCTGTTTGTCTCTCTCTATAAATAAAGAATTACGGCAGATGTATAATATTTAATGCAGCCGAACCGTGTATTACAATGCTGTTATGTGATGACTTCCAAAGAGAAAAGCAAGAACACTCTGAATTAGGTATTATTTTATTTTTCGTTGTTGGATATCATATCTCCATATCATATCAACACCATATCCCAGCGTGCATTGCGGCTAAAACATCCAATCAACAAGCTTCAAGCTGAGGATCTTGGGTAATCAGTTTAGTGGGTTTGTGGTGTGTATCGCTCAAAATGTCCCGTCTGTTTCCGGTGACTTTATTTACGGCTAAAAAGCCCAAGATTATAGAATTAAATGAATAAATAAAAACAAGGATAATTGTGTGCTATTGTTGAGTAAATAACAGTGTGTTATTTAGAAAAGAATAATAAATTAGAAGGAAAAGATTTAAAAAAATACAGATTTCAGTATTTTGAGGCCCTGAGCCCCATTTCTTTTCCTCACAGACGGAAAAAAAGTCCGACATTATACGATTAAAATAAAAACAAATAAATAAAAGATAAAACACTGGCATGTAATTTACGTTAGAATAAATAGAATGGTTTTGAATAATAGATGAGAGTAAATCTACTTCACTTTACAGCCCCGCCCACTTTTGGGGAAACCAGCGCTGTCATTTGAACGGCGATCAAGCCTGAAGCCACAGAGCTCTTCTGTTACCGTCCTTTCTTCTTAGAGGAAGTTCAGAAACACGTAACTCTGGATTTGTTTTAATGTTTGAGGTGCAATGAACGACACAGCAGCTTTTTGGCATGTTAAAACTATTATGTTCTGAGTAGTGATACAAATGCCATGTCAATCTCATTAGTATGCAGAGAAAGTGACAGGTCGCCCCGCCCCTTTTTGACCGGAAGTCCCGCCATTTTATTTTGAAAACCGGAAGTCCCGTCTCATTACACCGGAAGTCCCGAATCGTTCGACCGGATGTACAGCCACCGCTTCCGGTTTACAAAATAAAATTAAAATAAAATTAAAATGAGAAAAATTAAATGCAGTTGTTTTCAATCAATTAATATACATAGGATATATATCCCGCCTCCTAACCACTTCCTGTGTGGTTAATCCTGTATATAGTATTGAATGTAACTTGCAAATAACATGAAATTAATCTAAAGTAAAGCATCTAAAAAAATGTATATTTAAACCTCTCTATTTTTGCGAACAGGACAGGAGGGGAGAAAACATATGGTGGAGGAGGGGAAACACACACACACACACACACACACACACACACACATTCCCCGCCCATCACCCCCTCTCCCTCTGTCTAAATAAAAAGCCAGCTTCACTCTTAAATATTTCTCAAGTCGAGAGAAAATGGCCAAGAGACGTCTTGATATGAATTTAATCAGCGAGACACCGGTGACAACTTACAACCATCCGTTGGGTGCTCCAATCAAGAAACGAATGAAGTTTGTATGCCGGGTTCAGACGCCGACAGCCGAAGAACTTCGCCTCTCTGTTTTTGCGAACAGGACATGAGGGGAGAGACCATATGGTGGGCCGAGGGGAGGGGGAACACACACACACACACACACACTTTCCCCACCCCTCACCCCATCTCCCCTTAGAGGTTGTTTAAATAAAAGCCAGCGTCTCTTGTGGCCATGAGACGTCTTGATATGAGTTTAATCAGCGAGACACCGGTGACAACTTACAGCCATCCGTTGGATGCTCCAATCAAGAAACGAATGCAGTTTGTATGCCGGGTTGAGACGCCTACAGCCGAAGATATGCTTCAGTCTCCTCTGTCTTGAAGGCATTCTTAAGCACATAAATGTAACATTAGGCTATGCATAAAATAACCAAACGATTATTACATTAACTAATTTGAACAGTAATTCACATCATCATCTCATAACAAAATAAGCTAAGGCAACTACTTGCATTCACTGACTTGATTTTTTAAATGAAAACCAGGGATATCTTTTGTTTTGCGGTCCATATCTCATTAAAAATATCTAATGTTAGTAACTATTAAAGAAAGAATGGGGACAATTCTGTGTTAATGTAGTTTGACCATTGTAACTGCTGTGCAGACATACTGATAAAATAGGGCTTCTAACTAATTACCTTAAATAAAATCACTAATTAATTAAACCAGTTCAATACGCATTATTCTTATTCTTATCATTCTTTATGAGCGCAGTAACGGTAAGGTATCTAATTACTTATTTATCTAGTATTCCATCACATAATAACAGAGATGGTCAAACTGAAGTAGAGACATGGCAGAAATCCTACAATGAAGCAGGACAGTGAAGGGGAAGTCTCTTTTGAAGAGGGTTTTAATAGTTTAAAGATCTTAATGCCCCCTTGATCATATCTTTTTAAAAAAAGACTGTTTCTCTAAAAGGCAGGTTTTGTGATATTTAAGACTTTTTACAGACACTCGGCAGATTTGTGTGTAATTCTCTCACAAAGGAACAGTAAGTCTCTTACTTTTTTGATAGCGTTTTTTATGTATGACAACTTTACAACTGGTAGAAAGTTAAGTACTTTTTTCTGAGCAGATTTTCTTTAAGACTGTGACTCTTAACACACCAACCCCCCGAGAGACAGACATACTCATCCCCTTTTCAACGTATTTTGTTTTTCTCGCTTTTTTTTTTTTCCATTATATTTTTGGAAAAAACTACATAGTGATTGCTAGCAAAAATACAACATGCAACTAATACATTATACAATATTACGACTTTTGGCGATATTTTCAACACAATATACTTGTACCCTTTTTTTTTTTTTTTGTAGGACTTCAAGATATGTTGCATGTCATGCATAAACACGGTGTCATCTTTCTTGAAACTGACGTGCTGTCCGTTTATGTTTATGCTTCTTCATCCTCTGAATGTTCCTCCCCCGTCCTCTTCACAATAACAATCAAGGTGGATCTGTGAAATGAAACACCTCTTCCCAAAGCGTGACTACCCTATTGAGGGCATGCGTCTAAGGCAGTAGGGTCTAAATCGATGGGCCAGATATACTACCATGCAGAACGTACGGTATGTTTGAAAAAGACTAACCATTTATCCAGTTCAAGCTGTCTTTAAGATGTGACATCGCGCTCTGACTATTTCCCATAAAATCGTGACAAACTATTACTTGTTCTTACATTTGACCTCTTGCTGCTTGGTTGAAAATGATAGATGAAAAAGAACTTTTTTAAAAAGAGTCAAACCACAAATGTTTTTAAGATTGTTACAAAATGTAAAAAATAAAAAAGGTCTGGAGACAAAATTAATTCAGGTGACTCTGGCTTTATTAGGACAACAAACATATAATACAAATGGGTTAGGGGTTAAATATAACCATCGTGGACTTAATAGTCTAACAAAATACTTTTATCTGAATAAATTTGTTCTTTTTAAGAGCACTTTTTGAAATTATTTATTTATTATTTCAGTGGAACAATCCAGTGTTTGTTAACATTAACGCTTTCTTCTCTTTTCTTGTGTTACTAAGATACTTTTAAACACACTTTGGTGTATGCAACACTTGTTCTGATAAACTTACATATTTTAGTTATTTTATGTTACAAAGATACTTTGAGATACACCCTGATGTACGCAACACTTAACAAAGGGTATAATATGAAGTAGTTGGTAAGGAAGGGGTTTTCTAAAGTTTTGCACCCTTAAAGAAAAAACCCCTTCCTTACCAACTACTTCATATTATACCCTTTGTTAAGTGTTGCGTACATCAGGGTGTATCTCAAAGTATCTGGTAACATAAAATAACTAAAATATGTAAGTTTATCAGAACAAGTGTTGCATACACCAAAGTGTGTTTAAAAGTATCTTAGTAACACAAGAAAAAGAGAAGAAAGCGTTAATGTTAACAACACTGGATTGTTCCACTGAAATAATAAATAAATAATTTCAAAAAGTGCTCTTAAAAAGAACAAATTTATTCAGATAAAAGTATTTTGTTAGACTATTAAGTCCACGATGGTTATATTTAACCCCTAACCCATTTGTATTATATGTTTGTTGTCCTAATAAAGCCAGAGTCACCTGAATTAATTTTGTCTCCAGACCTTTTTTATTTTTTACATTTTGTAACAATCTTAAAAACATTTGTGGTTTGACTCTTTTTAAAAAAGTTCTTTTTCATCTATCATTTTCAACCAAGCAGCAAGAGGTCAAATGTAAGAACAAGTAATAGTTTGTCACGATTTTATGGGAAATAGTCAGAGCGCGATGTCACATCTTAAAGACAGCTTGAACTGGATAAATGGTTAGTCTTTTTCAAACATACCGTACGTTCTGCATGGTAGTATATCTGGCCCATCGATTTAGACCCTACTGCCTTAGACGCATGCCCTCAATAGGGTAGTCACGCTTTGGGAAGAGGTGTTTCATTTCACAGATCCACCTTGATTGTTATTGTGAAGAGGAACGGGGGAGGAACATTCAGAGGATGAAGAAGCATAAACATAAACGGACAGCACGTCAGTTTCAAGAAAGATGACACCGTGTTTATGCATGACATGCAACATATCTTGAAGTCCTACAAAAAAAAAAAAAAAGGGTACAAGTATATTGTGTTGAAAATATCGCCAAAAGTCGTAATATTGTATAATGTATTAGTTGCATGTTGTATTTTTGCTAGCAATCACTATGTAGTTTTTTCCAAAAATATAATGGAAAAAAAAAAAAGCGAGAAAGACAAAACAAAATACGTTGAAAAGGGGATGAGTATGTCTGTCTCTCGGGGGGTTGGTGTGTTAAGAGTCACAGTCTTAAAGAAAATCTGCTCAGAAAAAAGTACTTAACTTTCTACCAGTTGTAAAGTTGTCATACATAAAAAACGCTATCAAAAAAGTAAGAGACTTACTGTTCCTTTGTGAGAGAATTACACACAAATCTGCCGAGTGTCTGTAAAAAGTCTTAAATATCACAAAACCTGCCTTTTAGAGAAACAGTCTTTTTTTAAAAAGATATGATCAAGGGGGCATTAAGATCTTTAAACTATTAAAACCCTCTTCAAAAGAGACTTCCCCTTCACTGTCCTGCTTCATTGTAGGATTTCTGCCATGTCTCTACTTCAGTTTGACCATCTCTGTTATTATGTGATGGAATACTAGATAAATAAGTAATTAGATACCTTACCGTTACTGCGCTCATAAAGAATGATAAGAATAAGAATAATGCGTATTGAACTGGTTTAATTAATTAGTGATTTTATTTAAGGTAATTAGTTAGAAGCCCTATTTTATCAGTATGTCTGCACAGCAGTTACAATGGTCAAACTACATTAACACAGAATTGTCCCCATTCTTTCTTTAATAGTTACTAACATTAGATATTTTTAATGAGATATGGACCGCAAAACAAAAGATATCCCTGGTTTTCATTTAAAAAAATCAAGTCAGTGAATGCAAGTAGTTGCCTTAGCTTATTTTGTTATGAGATGATGATGTGAATTACTGTTCAAATTAGTTAATGTAATAATCGTTTGGTTATTTTATGCATAGCCTAATGTTACATTTATGTGCTTAAGAATGCCTTCAAGACAGAGGAGACTGAAGCATATCTTCGGCTGTAGGCGTCTCAACCCGGCATACAAACTGCATTCGTTTCTTGATTGGAGCATCTAACGGATGGCTGTAAGTTGTCACCGGTGTCTCGCTGATTAAACTCATATCAAGACGTCTCATGGCCACAAGAGACGCTGGCTTTTATTTAAACAACCTCTAAGGGGAGATGGGGTGAGGGGTGGGGAAAGTGTGTGTGTGTGTGTGTGTGTTCCCCCTCCCCTCGGCCCACCATATGGTCTCTCCCCTCATGTCCTGTTCGCAAAAACAGAGAGGCGAAGTTCTTCGGCTGTCGGCGTCTGAACCCGGCATACAAACTTCATTCGTTTCTTGATTGGAGCACCCAACGGATGGTTGTAAGTTGTCACCGGTGTCTCGCTGATTAAATTCATATCAAGACGTCTCTTGGCCATTTTCTCTCGACTTGAGAAATATTTAAGAGTGAAGCTGGCTTTTTATTTAGACAGAGGGAGAGGGGGTGATGGGCGGGGAATGTGTGTGTGTGTGTGTGTGTGTGTGTTCCCCTCCTCCACCATATGTTTTCTCCCCTCCTGTCCTGTTCGCAAAAATAGAGAGGTTTAAATATACATTTTTTTAGATGCTTTACTTTAGATTAATTTCATGTTATTTGCAAGTTACATTCAATACTATATACAGGATTAACCACACAGGAAGTGGTTAGGAGGCGGGATATATATCCTATGTATATTAATTGATTGAAAACAACTGCATTTAATTTCTCATTTTTTTAATTTTAATTTAATTTTAATTTTATTTTGTAAACCGGAAGCGGTGGCTGTACATCCGGTCGAACGATTCGGGACTTCCGGTGTAATGAGACGGGACTTCCGGTTTTCAAAATAAAATAAAAAGGTGGGACTTCCGGTTTTCAAAATAAAAATGCGGGACTTCCGGTCAAAAAGGGGCGGGGCGACCTGTCACTTTCTCTGCATACTAATGAGATTGACATGGCATTTGTATCACTACTGTTCTGCCTCGCTCATGAGAGTAAATTACAGCCTCGCCTACTGATTTTAATTTAACCATATATCGAGCCCGATTGTCGATTTCAAAAGTGTGCTCTAAAATGATATTTATAAATAACTATTATCATTATTATAAGCAAGACAATAAATGGCAAAGATATGTAGAAAATAAACGTATTTAAGTTACATTCATAACTAACGTAACGTGGAAGAAAATATGCTTCTAGAAGATATGTAGAAAATAAACGTATTTGAGATACGTTCATAACTAACGTAACGTGGGAGAAAATACGTTTCTCGCTAAACGTAATTGAGAATGCAGTTTAGTTCTGTGGGAACGTAATTTTTAGGAGACAGGGTTGCTCTACCAGAGCGGCCTTCTTCTGCCGAACACTGGACGCTCCCTTCCACCAATCAAAGCACCAAGCCAAATAAAAAGGTAAAATGTTGTAATTCCACCTCAAATGGATCATCTGCTGGGTCCATTTCTTGGTTGGTTTCTTCAGGCAGGACCCAAATGCAGAAAAAACTGAAAATACCTTTATTTCAAGGTTGCAAAATGGAATAAACAGAACACTACCCATGCACACAGTCATAGACAAACAATAAACCAACAATGACAGACAGCAACAACAGAACTTAAATACACACAAGACTAATCAACGAAACAAGAGACAGGTGAGGAGGGAGGAGAAAACACAGGGGCACCAGGTGAACACAATCAGGTAAACAGGTAGCAGGGAACACACACAGGAAACCAAGGACAGATCTAGACAAGACAAAACACAAGACAGACAGATGTGAAACGATCAGGAGAGCTGGATCTGATCGATATGGACATAAGCGCGAGTGAAGTGTAACCGGGCGTGAGAGATCAGATCAGCTGCTGAGTCTGACCGAGGCACGCAGCGAGGCACCGTTTCGCCCGTGTTATTATTCAAAGCTAATGTAAACTTTTGAATGTAATAATGATGTTGTTTGTTGTTTGTGGAAGCGCATCAGTTATTGAAAAATGAATCTGAACTTTTCGTTCCTTTACGATTATAAACTGAAGCAATATAAAAATGAGCCCCATTAAGGGTGCTACCTTGTACGGATGCCACCTAGTTAGGATGCCACCTGGGCGTCTCCCTAGGGAGGTGTTCCAGGCACGTCCAGCTGGCAGGAGACCGAGGGCAGACCTAGGACCAGGTGGAGGGGTTATTAGTGATGGCAAAATGAAGCTTTGAATGAAGCGTCGAACCACCTGGACAATTGTGTCTGTGACGAAGGGAACCTGGTCCCTACGGACTGACGGCTCCAGGCCGGGCGAGAGGGCACAGTGTCAGCGTGAGTGCACAGTGTATGTTGTCTGTGGCTGATGACGGTGTGCACCTGGTGTCCTGTGTTGACTCCTCCTCCTCACCTGTGTCTTGTTGTGCTGATTAGAGTGTGTGTACTTAGGCTCTGTTTCTCTGTGTGTGTGTGTGTGTGTGTGTGTGTGTGTGTGTGTGTGTGTGTGTGTGTGTGTGTGTGTGTGTGTGTGTGTGTGTGTGTGTGTGTGTGTGTGTGTGTGTGTGTGTGTGTGTGTGTGTGTGTGTGTGTGTGTGTGTGTGTGTGTGTGTGTGTGTGTGTGTGTGTGTGTGTGGCTGCAGGATGGGTGAAAGGAGAACCGCAGGATTGAGGCGGTGAACTTTGTGCCCATGATTTTAATAAATGCCCACGCCGGGTTATATTTGTGGACGTTCTGCCTCTGCCTCCTTGCTTGGTCGGGGCCGCTCAACGGTCAGCTTCACAGTGTCGGAAATAGGTTCATTTCTCGAAGCTTCAGTTGCAGCGACCTCTCCTGGCGAAGTGCAAGGCTGCAGTGGGTTTAACGTATCTTTGCCTTGAAAAATATTCGATGCACTCACACACTAAGACTGCATATCATGTTCTATTTGCAATTAAAGATTGATTATTGGGTTATTGAGAAGAGACTAGAGAGTGCTGGACATGTTTTTGGGAGGAGACGGCCTTTTATCAGTCATTAAAGTATTAAAGTTGAAAAGCAAAGATTAAAATACGTCCATTCCGGGCTTTGAACCAGCTGGAGGACATCGCCGCATTCGGGCCGCCGGCTCGACCCACTGGGCTATCTATTCCTTAAACTATGGAACTGTTTTTATATTACTGATAAGTGTCTTTTTGTTCACGACTTCTCCACATGTCGAAGAGTTTCCCAGAACGACCTCTCTTTCTTCCTGGCTTGCTCTATAATGATACTACAATTCAAATGCAATACCAACAACAACAACGCAAACTACGACAACAACCCACACATTGCGCATTGTTTAGAGCGGTCATAAAGTGTTGAAGCGCTCAAGTTTGAAACTGTTTCAACCTGTCAGCATCGAGACGAGACACGTGCATTGAATCAGTCATGCAGAAAATGAAGCAGTTGCTGCTTCGGACGTCACATGTCACGTGATTTGTTTTAATGTCCTCTAGTATGAATTGGAATTCCCCCCCTGTCGACGCTCATCACATAACTTTGCGTGGGGCCATATATTGATATCTTCAATCTTAAATTGTATTGTATTTACCTATAATTCATGTGTAATGTCTTATCTAAGCTGCTGAGACGATAACATGTCCCAGATAGGGATCAATAAAGTTTATCTTTATCTAATCTATCCTCTTACTCACGGTAGTCAGTCCTTCCAGTCCGGGTTTTCTGTTGATCCAGTCCGGGTTTTCTGGGTGATGGTGGAGCTGTTACTTTCTGTTTGTGCAGCAAGAAAAATAGAAATACCTGGAGAGATAGTCCGAGGCGGAGGAGAAAACGGTTTTTAAAGATTCAACGACTACACTTTTGAGTTTTTACGAATACAACCATAGTTTTTTACCGACCAATAAGAGTGTGTTGCTCTGCGTCTTCCTGCGGTTGTTATGATGCAATGATGGCAGATGCTGAATGTTGCCGCCAAACCTGCAACCAATCACAGTCTAGATGGGCGGGTGTTTAGCTGAGAGGAAACCGGTGTCACATTACTTCTAACTTTAAGAGTCCTCTCCTGCTGATGTTCAGGTGTATTTCAGTATGTAGTGTCTCTACTTAAAGAGTCCTCTCCTGCTGATGTTCAGGTGTATTTCAGTATGTAGTGTCTCTACTTTAAAGAGTCCTCTCCTGCTGATGTTCAGGTGTATATCAGTATGTAGTGTCTCTACTTTAAAGAGTCCTCTCCTGCTGATGTTCAGGTGTATATCAGTATGTAGTGTCTCTACTTTAAAGAGTCCTCTCCTGCTGATGTTCAGGTGTATATCAGTATGTAGTGTCTCTACTTTAAAGAGTCCTCTCCTGCTGATGTTCAGGTTGTATATCAGTATGTAGTGTCTCTACTTTAAAGAGTCCTCTCCTGCTGATGTTCAGGTGTATATCAGTATGTAGTGTCTCTACTTTAAAGAGTCCTCTCCTGCTGATGTTCAGGTGTATATCAGTATGTAGTGTCTCTACTTTAAAGAGTCCTCTCCTGCTGATGTTCAGGTGTATATCAGTATGTAGTGTCTCTACTTTAAAGAGTCCTCTCCTGCTGATGTTCAGGTGTATATCAGTATGTAGTGTCTCTACTTTAAGAGTCCTCTCCTGCTGATGTTCAGGTGTATATCAGTATGTAGTGTCTCTACTTTAAAGAGTCCTCTCCTGCTGATGTTCAGGTGTATATCAGTATGTAGTGTCTCTACTTTAAGAGTCCTCTCCTGCTGATGTTCAGGTGTATATCAGTATGTAGTGTCTCTACTTTAAAGAGTCCTCTCCTGCTGATGTTCAGGTGTATATCAGTATGTAGTGTCTCTACTTTAAAGAGTCCTCTCCTGCTGATGTTCAGGTGTATATCAGTATGTAGTGTCTCTACTTTAAAGAGTCCTCTCCTGCTGATGTTCAGGTGTATATCAGTATGTAGTGTCTCTACTTTAAAGAGTCCTCTCCTGCTGATGATCAGGTGTATATCAGTATGTAGTGTCTCTACTTTAAAGAGTCCTCTCCTGCTGATGATCAGGTGTATATCAGTGTTAATTTCGTTAACGAAAACTATGACGAAAAATGTTCGTCAACGACCTTTTTTACATGACTAAGACGAGACGATGACGAGCTAAAAATAGATTCTTGATAACGAAAAACTATGACGAAATGTAAATGTAGTTTTCGTGACGAGACGAGACGAGACGAGAACGAAGGTGTTAAGGGTGGACTATCGGACATTAAAAATGCAGGATATTATTTTCCTCCAATTGTCCGTCTTCTCTTTCAAATGCATCCCTGTCATTGGTTGAATTTATTTGGGATTATGGGAATTTGCACACCTCACTCACCCCAGCTTCACTGCAGCAGCACAGGTGGTGATGATATCCAAACAGTGAAGATGACGGATTCAGCGAAAGCGCTTTTAGTTTTTGGTCGCAAAAAAAGAATAGATATATGGACCAACTTTCTTTATAACTCGGTAGAAAATAAAACACACTGCACTGCAACTGCGGGAGAAGGAGAGACGCCATGTGGCTTCAAATTAGTTGGGAAGAATACGACTAACCTGAAGAGGCACTTGAAGGCGCGCCATCCTGCTATTTATGCCACGGTAAGTTAGCTAACTGTAACGTTACATGATAAGTCGTAACTAACTCGTATGTGGTAACGCTAACTAAGCATATACATTTGCTAACGTTAAGTCTATGTTACTGGGCAGTCTGCATTGGCAAGTTGCCAATGCCAATGCAGACTGCTAGCTAGTCACTAGTTACTAGAGGCAAATGTACTAACTATCTATGTTAGCTTAGCCTTTCTTGCAAACACGTTTTCAGTTTCCGGTAGCAAATGAATGATTCTGGCAAGTTTCCAGGCTAATGTTGGCTGGGCTTGCATTGCAATAACTATCTAGTCACTGCAATTATTGTGTGTTTTTTAAGAGTACACGGCAATTTATTTGGAAAATACTTTCTTATCTCTAAGGCCAGGTAGGCATATATAATAGGCTAGTTGTATTGTATTATCACATAATTAGAATCTTCAAAATCTAAACTTGATATTATTGATATACTATATTTTAATGATAATACTATTACCAAAGGGATATTTTAAAGGGATTAGCCTACATTTAATTAATTGGAATTCATCTGTAGGCGTTGTAGTTCTGTATAGGGAGTAATTATGCAATCTTATTTTTCCTCACCTAGATCCCAGAGACGAGTACTCCAAAACAGCAACCTGGTGCAAAGAATAAACAGTCAACTATCCCAGCAGCGTTCTCTTCCTCAGGACCAAAATATAAAGCAGACTCGCTGGAACAAGGCACCAAAGAAAAGGTCATTGCCCAGTGGATTGGACGCACCGGTCTACCTGCCCGTAAAGTTGAGGATGAGGATTTCATCCTTATGATAGAGACCTTCGATAAGAGGCTGAACATACCCAAAAAAACAAAAATAAACAACTTAGTTGACAAGCTTTACATTGACGAGAAACAAAAATTCAAAGAAAGACTCGCCACAGCACGCAAAGTAACAATTGGGCTGGACATATGGACAAAAAAAGGGTTTACAGCATCATTCCTGGCAATTAGTGCATGTTACTTTTGCACTCAGGAGAATAAAGCGAAGCACATATTGTTGAGACTTGACCAGATCTCCCACCCACACACTGCAGAGTCTATAAAGACTTGTGTGGAACAATGCACAGAGGACTGGGGAATACCAAAACACAAATTCTGACAGTCATAACAGATAACGGAAGCAACATGGTTGCAGCATTCAAAAAAACTGTACAAGATGAGCCCAGCAGCTCTGAGGAAGAATCCCAGGAGAGTGATGAGGAAGACTCTGAGGTTGTCGAAGACCGAAGGTACATTCTTTTAGTTTGTAGCTGTTAATATTTTCAGTATTTTCAGTAGCAGGCTCAATGACATAGATCATGTCATTGAGCTGTGCTTGGTTATATTCTCTTTTAGCATTTATATTACTTTATTTACCCAGAAGGAAATTATTTTGCAGCAGTTGTGGTAAAAAGTAAGATAGTGCAAATATATAGACTTCAAGTATAAACTAAATATTAGAGTATAAAAGATCAACAGTAACTTGGTACAAAACCAAATGTACAGCCAGAAATGTGACAGTGTAACGGTATGGATCATAATAAGTATAGATGTAAAGATGTGTGTTAATACGTTGTATATTGTATCGCATTGTGTTGCTCATGGCAATTACATTTCCTAGAGGATTAATAAAGTATTTGTCTTTTTCTCTGTGTTTGTTTATCTAGGTACGGAGCCATAGAGAGGACCCCCTGCGTTGTGCATACACTGCAACTCGTGGTGAACATGATCCAGAAAGATTTGAGTGTCAAACCACTCCTTGACAGAATACGAGTACTTGTCCGGCTCTTCCGCAAGTCGTCTGTGGCAATTCAGCGACTGCTAAAGCTGTGTGGACTCACTCTGGTCAAAGACTGCCCTACTAGATGGTCCAGCACATACCTGATGATATCACGCCTTCTCCAAGTGAAGGACTCCCTTGTTCAGGTAGCTGATGGAATGGGCTGGGACTGTCTACTGCCAAGTGAGTGGCAGAAGCTCACTGCTCTCAGAGACCTGCTCCTCCCCTTTGCTGAGCACACCCAGATGCTCCAGAGTGACACAATGTCCTTATCCCTGGTGTTGCCCGCCCTCCTGGACCTGAATGCTCACCTCTGAGTTCCCTGAGGCCCAGGGTTCTTGCCACAGGGACCTAGCTTCTCTGTCACAGAAGATGAAGGAAAACATGGGCCAACGCTTCAGCTGCTTTCTTGATCCCAGTGATACAAAATTCTCTCCCCTAATTGCTGCAGCATGCTTCCTCGACCCTACAGTCTCACCCGAAGCACTCATTGAAAATGAGCATGACGACGTACAAATCCAGGAGCTTCTGAGAAAAGCAGAAGATTACATTGCTCAGATGGTGTCACCAGTAATACGGGAGGAGGAGACTGATGAGGATGAAGAAGAAAGGAGAGAGGTACCACTACCAGAGACAAAGCGGCCGAGATTTAGATTCCTGTCAAAAGCAAGTGCAAGCCGGCCATCTAGATCTAGCCTCTCAGTCTCAAAGCCCTGTGTCAGGCAGGAAATGCTGAAGTTCAAGGAGCAGCTGTCACAGCCCATGAACAAAGAGACTGCTCTTGACTTTTGGGCTGCACAGGGTTCTGTTTATCAGAGCCTAAAACCTCTTGCCTTGGATCTTCTGGCAATGCCAGCATCTCAAGCATTTGCTGAGCGAGTTTTTAGCATCACAGGTGACCTCACTCGTGGCCGTCGAAATAGAGCAAGAGTCATTTTAGAGAGAAGTGCTTTCCTCAAACTGAATAGAGATCAGTAGGCTAAAAGGTTGTTAATGCTACTACGGATGTCTGTACTTTGTCTGTTACTTTATATGAGAGTGCACTACAGAGGTGGTTCCCTCTGATTGTTTATAAGGCCAAGTTTATTCAAGGTTTATCTTATTCTATAGGTATGTACTGTATGCACTTTCAACATTTTTATTTTATTTGTAGGTACAGAAACGTATAATGTTAAGGTGAGGGATAGTTTTATACAACAATTTATACTTTATAATTTATACAAGTTACTGCTTTGCACTGCATCTTGTGAGGGATGACCCTCTGTTCTGACAAGTTACTGACACACCATTGATAAATGTAGAGAGTCTACAATGGACTACAGTTTGAGTCACTGAGCTAACTCAAGTCTGTAATTTTCGTGATCCAAAACTTCAGGTGTCATGTCATTGTTCATCATTTATTGCTCTGTTTTGGGCAGACGTGTCTTCACTTTTATTGGAGGTTTCGGAAAATAAATATAAGAAGGCTAAAAAAAATAATGTTTTGGTTCTTGACTTGGAGTAAAGAACATTCCACTATGTTACCAGTACCACTTGTATCTATGTGTATGCACTATCCTTACCTTAGAGGATCAGCAAGGACAACACAACAGTATTGCACCAATGTGAGAGTCTAGGCTAGAGATATCAAACTAACTAAGTAAAGGGTTAAGAGAGTGAAATGTTGCTTTACAAATTTCAACACTTGATACGGTCACCTTGATTCCAATTTCAGATACCTGTATTTGCCTAACTGAATTGGTTTAAAGAGAGAAAACATTTTGACTTAAAGTTAACTAAAATGTAATTTTTCATCGACTAAAACTGGACTAAAACTAGACTAAAACGTTTTGAGTTTTCGTCGACTAAAACTAATAAAGGATAGAAATGACTAAAATGTGACTAAAACTAATAACCATTTTCGTCTAAAGACTAAGACTAAGACTAACTCAAAAATAGCTGCCAAAATTAACACTGGTGTATATCAGTATGTAGTGTCTCTACTTTAAAGAGTCCTCTCCCTGCTGATGTTCAGGTGTATATCAGTATGTAGTGTCTCTACTTTAAAGAGTCCTCTCCTGCTGATGTTCAGGTGTATATCAGTAATGTAGTGTCTCTACTTTAAAGAGTCCTCTCCTGCTGATGTTCAGGTGTATATCAGTATGTAGTGTCTCTACTTTAAAGAGTCCTCTCCTGCTGATGTTCAGGTGTATATCAGCATGTAGTGTCTCTACTTTAAAGAGTCCTCTCCTGCTGATGTTCAGGTGTATATCAGTATGTAGTGTCTCTACTTTAAAGAGTCCTCTCCTGCTGATGTTCAGGTGTATATCAGTATGTAGTGTCTCTACTTTAAAGAGTCCTCTCCTGCTGATGTTCAGGTGTATATCAGCATGTAGTGTCTCTACTTTAAAGAGTCCTCTCCTGCTGATGTTCAGGTGTATATCAGTATGTAGTGTCTCTACTTTAAAGAGTCCTCTCCTGCTGATGTTCAGGTGTATATCAGTATGTAGTGTCTCTACTTTAAAGAGTCCTCTCCTGCTGATGTTCAGGTGTATATCAGTATGTAGTGTCTCTACTTTAAAGAGTCCTCTCCTGCTGTTGTTCAGGTGTATATCAGTATGTAGTGTCTCTACTTTAAAGAGTCCTCTCCTGCTGATGCTCAGGTGTATATCAGTATGTAGTGTCTCTACTTAAAGAGTCCTCTCCTGATGATGTTCAGGTGTATATCAGTATGTAGTATCTCTACTTTAAAGAGTCCTCTCCTGCTGATGTTCAGGTGTATATCAGTATGTAGTGTCTCTACTTTAAAGAGTCCTCTCCTGCTGATGTTCAGGTGTATATCAGTATGTAGTGTCTCTACTTTAAAGAGTCCTCTCCTGCTGATGTTCAGGTGTATATCAGTATGTAGTGTCTCTACTTTAAAGAGTCCTCTCCTGCTGATGTTCAGGTGTATATCAGCATGTAGTGTCTCTACTTTAAAGAGTCCTCTCCTGCTGATGTTCATGGTGTATATCAGTATGTAGTGTCTCTACTTTAAAGAGTCCCTCCTGCTATGTTCAGGTGTATATCAGTATGTAGTGTCTCTACTTTAAAGAGTCCTCTCCTGCTGATGTTCAGGTGTATATCAGTATGTAGTGTCTCTACTTTAAAGAGTCCTCTCCCTGATGTTTCAGGTGTATATCAGTATGTAGTGTCTCTACTTTAAAGAGTCCTCTCCTGCTGATGTTCAGGTGTATATCAGTATGTAGTGTCTCTACTTTAAAGAGTCCTCTCCTGCTGATGTTCAGGTGTATATCAGTATGTAGTGTCTCTACTTTAAAGAGTCCTCTCCTGCTTGATTTCAGGGTGTATATCAGTATGTAGTTCTACTTTAAAGAGTCCTCGCCTGCTGATGTTTCAGGTGTATATCAGTATGTAGTGTCTCTACTTTAAAGAGTCCTCTCCTGCTGATGTTCAGGTGTATATCAGCATGTAGTGTCTCTACTTTAAAGAGTCCTCTCCTGCTGATGTCAGGTGTATATCAGTATGTAGTGTCTCTACTTTAAAGAGTCCTCTCCTGCTGATGTTCAGGTGTATATAGTATGTAGTGTCTCTACTTTAAAGAGTCCTCTCCTGCTGATGCAGGTGTATATCAGTATGTAGTGTCTCTACTTTAAAAGTCCTCCTCCTGATGTTTCAGGTGTATATCAGTATGTAGTTCTCTACTTTAAAGAGTCCTCTCCTGCTGATGTTCAGGTGTATCAGTATGTAGTGTCTCTACTTTAAAGAGTCCTCTCCTGCTGATGTTCAGCTGTATATCAGTATGTAGTCTCTACTTTAAAGAGTCCTCTCCTGCTGATGTTCAGGTGTATATCAGTATGTAGTGTCTCTACTTTAAAGAGTCCTCTCCTGCTGATGTTCAGGTGTATATCAGTATGTAGTGTCTCTACTTTAAAGAGTCCTCTCCTGCTGATGTCCAGGTGTAATCAGTATGTAGTGTCTCTACTTTAAAGAGTCCTCTCCTCTGATGTTCAGGTGTATATCAGTATGTAGTGTCTCTACTTTAAAGAGTTCCTCTCCTGCTGATGTTCAGGTGTATATCGGTATGTAGTGTCTCTACTTTAAAGAGTCCTCTTCCTGCTGATGTTCAGTTCTATATCAGTATGTAGTGTCTCTACCTGCTGCTGCTGCAAACTGCTAGGCGAGCGGCCAAAGGATGCATGGGCTTTGGGGATCTTTAGCAGGATGCTTGTAGCTGACCGGGTGTTGTGCGTCCGGGGTGGGCGGACTTGCAGTAATTGTGTGAGGTAGAAGTGGGTGATGGCCTAGTGTTTTGTAAACAAACATCAGCCAGTGGATATGGCGTCTGGTCTCAAGAGAGGGCCAGTTAGCCAGAGAGTACAGGTCACGGTGGAGTGTCCTGTAGTGGGCGATGGTGGCGAGCGGATGGCGGAGTGATACAGACGTCTAAATGATCGAGAGCTCCTTTTCACGCCGAGCGGTAGATGGTGTCCCCGTAGTGGAACAGAAGAAGGACAGTCATTTGGAACAGAGGAAGGACAGTCATCTGGAAACAGAGGAAGGACAGTCATCTGGACCAAAGGAAGGACAGTCATCTGGACCAGAGGAAGGCAGTCATCTGGACCAGAGGACAGGGCAGTCATCTGAACAGAGGAAGGGGACAGTCATCTGGACCAGAGGAAGGACAGTCATCTGGAAACAGAGGAAGGACAGTCATCTGGACCCGAGGAAGGACAGTCATCTGGATCAGAGGAAGGACAGTCATCTGGACCAGAGGAAGGACAGTCATCTGGACCAGAGGAAGGACAGTCATCTGGAACAGAGGAAGGACAGTCATCTGGACCAGAGAAAGGACAGTCATCTGGACCAGAGGAAGGACAGTCATCTGGAACAGAGGAAGGACAGTCATCTGGAACAGAGGTCAAGGAGAAGGCAGTCATCTGACCAGAGGAAGGACAGTCATCTGGAACCAGAGGAAGGACAGTCATCTGGACCAGAGGAAGGACAGTCATCTGGACCAGAGGAAGGACAGTCATCTGGACCAGAAGAAGGACAGTCATCGGATCAGAGGAAGGACAGTCATCTGGAACAGAGGAAGGACAGTCATCTGGACCAGAGGAAGGACAGTCATCTGGATCAGAGGAAGGACAGTCATCTGGACCAGAAGAAGGACAGTCATCTGGATCAGAGGAAGGACAGTCATCTGGAACAGAGGAAGGACAGTCATCTGGACCAGAGGAAGGACAGTCATCTGGATCAGAGGAAGGACAGTCATCTGGACCAGAGGAAGGACAGTCATCTGGACCAGAGGAAGGGACAGTCATCTGGACCAGAGGAAGGACAGTCATCTGGATCAGAGGAAGGACAGTCATCTGGACCAGAAGAAGGACAGTCATCTGGACAGAGGAAGGACAGTCATCTGGACCAGAGGAAGGACAGTCATCTGGATCAGAGGAAGGACAGTCATCTGGACCAGAAGAAGGACAGTCATCTGGACCAGAAGAAGGACAGTCATCTGGATCAGAGGAAGGACAGTCATCTGGACAGAGGAAGGACAGTCATCTGGACCAGAGGAAGGACAGTCATCTGGATCAGAGGAAGGACAGTCATCTGGACCAGAGGAAGGACAGTCATCTGGACCAGAGGAAGGACAGTCATCTGGATCAGAGGAAGGACAGTCATCTGGACCAGAAGAAGGACAGTCATCTGATCAGAGGAAGGACAGTCATCTGGAACAGAGGAAGGACAGTCATCTGGACCAGAGGAAGGACAGTCATCTGGATCAGAGAAGGACAGTCATCTGGACCAGAGGAAGGACAGTCATCTGGACCAGAGGAAGGACAGTCATCTGGACCAGAGGAAGGGACAGTCATCTGCATCAGAGGAAGGACAGTCATCTGGACCACAGAGGAAGGACAGTCTGGACCACAGAGGAAGGACAGTCATCTGGACCACAGAGGAAGGACAGTCATCTGACCAGAGGAAGGGACAGTCATCTGGAACAGAGGAAGGACAGTCCGGACCTGAACCCATGGCTTGTGTCAAGTTGTGTGAGTAACTAAAGTGAATTTATTGTCAGCTAATTATCAATTGAAAATTAACTCATCATCAACTCAAATTCAAACTCGTCAGGTTTATTGCGCTCCCTTCCAGCTTGTGTCCACATTTCTCTACAAAGTACAAATGTAAAAAAAACACTTTTTGCCACTTAGTCTACAAATGACTTGTGACAGCAACTACAGTGAACTACTACAAAGTTCAAACATGTATTTCATTTACCAAACTAAAGTAACCAAACAGTCCCTGAGCTGACTGAGCCTAAATCCCTAAAGCGTTGCTGAAGGTAGAGTGTAGAGTAGACTATACACATTACACTGTTACACACCTACTATACAGTATAGGCTACACTGTAGTGGCTGTACAGTCAGAGTGTACTGTACTGTCTGTACACCATGTATTTTATACAACTCTACATGTGTACATTATACAGTACATACTACATACATAGTGATGTACATACATACTGTTAGAAATTAAAATCAATGTTGATATGGCGTAATTTTGAATTAAATACACTATTTAATTTAAATCAGTTTTATTCTGAAAAAACCGGAAGTTCACACTATTAACTTAATACTTTTATTCTGAAAATTATTCACTTCCGGTTAGCATTAGCATGTGGCGAAATGCTAGGTTTTCAAACCGTGAATCGAAGGTGAAAGGACATGTGATGCTGTACACCGAGCACACTAGGATTAGCACTCGTTTGTTGACGCTGAATAACGTTTAAATAACCACCGACACCAGAATATACGTAAGTGCTCGTTTTTTTGTGAGTCCAAGTACCGGTTCCCGACGTTCCGGTTTTAACCGGACTTGAACCGAAACTTTTTACAAGTCCAGTACCGGTTCGGCGTACCGGTACGCAGCACTACTGCTATGCGTTCATTACCGGTGACTACTGTGTCCTCGATAACGAGGGAGTTAGGGAGATGAGAGGATGGGGGTTTATTCTCCCATCTCTTTCACTGGTTTCCAGAATGTCCTTGGATTGGATCCACAGAGGTTGAATTGATTATGGAAGTAATCAACCATGGCTTTGCGGATAGCCTGTATAGATTTATTTCTAATTTTCCTGAATGATAGCCAATCGTCGTGGGATTTTGAGTGACGAGCCCTGCGCCAGGTGGAGTTCTTGAGGTGAAGCAGTTCAGCTAAATCTCGGTTGAACCGAGGACTGCATCGGTTTTTTACCCTCTTTTTGATGGGAGCATGTTTATTGATTACCATACTAAAGGAGTCATAAAAGAAGGAGCATGCAGCATCGATGTCGGGGATCAGGCTAATTCTGTCCCACTTGATAGCAGCCAGGTCGTAGAGGAAGGCTTGTTCGTCGAAATGTTTCAGTATTCGTCTGTGAGTGGTAAGAACTGGCTGTTTAATTGTGCCGCCATTACGAATGCAGCCAATAAGACAGTGGTCACTGAGATCGCTACAGAAGACGCCAGTTTTGTACCTGTCAGGGTTATTTGTGAGGATGACATCAAGGAGGGTGGCTTTTTCTGGATCTTTGGTGTCATACCGTGTAGGAGTGAGGATAATCAATGTTTATTTATTTTTATGTTTATTTATAGCCCAATATCACAAATGTTACATTTGTCTCAGTGGTACTTCACAGTTTGTACAGAATATCAGTATGACAACACGACACCCTCTGTCCTCAGACCCTCTGTCCTTAGACCCTCTGTCCTTAGACCCTCTGTCCTTAGACCCTCTGTCCTCAGACCCTCTGTCCTTAGACCCTCTGTCCTCAGACCCTCTGTCCTTAGACCCTCTGTCCTTAGACCCTCTGTCCTCAGACCCTCTGTCCTTAGACCCTTTGTCCTTAGACCCTCTGTCCTCAGACCCTCACATCGTACAAGGAAAAACTTCAGGAGAAACCCCACAGTTGAAGGGAACATGGGAGAAACCTCAGGGAGAGCAGCAGAGGAGGATCCCTCTCCAGGACGGACAGACTGCAATAGATGCCGTGTGTAAATCAAAGAGATAATACATTTTACAGCTTATAGACCGAATGTTAGGAAATGCATGTGTCTGTAATGAGAAGATGAATCCACGAGGATGTCAGCAATGTTGTGGGAGCCATCAGTGAAGTAGTATGTTGAGAGTCTGGCAGGACCGCAGAGACAGGTTCAGCCACGACTCGAAGTCCAGGACTCAGATCCAGTGCCTCAGGATAGAGGATCCAGGACACACGACCACAGCAAGAGGATCAGCCTCGACTCAGGATCCCGGCGTAGAGATGGACACAAAAAGAGATTTGGGGGAAGCTGGGTTAATCGGAACATGAGAGTACACAGGGACAGAGAGACAGAAAGACGGAGTACGGTGCCCCCCCAACAGTCCAAGCCTATAGCAGCTAAACTAACGCGTCTACATACATGCAGTCCCTTAGGATAGGGTGAGGGGAAAGGGTAGCAGGTAAGAAGTAGGAAGCAGAGGTGAGAGGCACACAGGGAGAGAGGTCCCCACACTCTAAAAACGAATTCAGACGACCTTATCACCTCCACTTCATTAAATGCATGGTTGCAAGATAAAAATGTGAGTTAATTGATTTAGATAAACATTTGAAGTTGCAAACATTAATTTATAAGTTGTGTTGACGTAATAATGTTGGTAATTACATCAACTTAATATTGGTGTGTAATTTGAACTCTGATTTCTGCGTTAAGTGACTTCAAACTAAATTCAAGTTGGAGTAAGTAATGCAATTGGCTTGATAACTTCATTGTTCTAACACCTTGAGTTAAGGATTTCAAGTCCACTCCCACTTAACATGCCGGGACAAGTTCCCACAGTTAAGACAAATAGAAATATACAAGGACATGTTAAGTGTCATCTGTTGTCATTGAAACACACAGATAGCCTGTAGTTGCACTGTATGGCAAACTGCTGTTTGACCAAAACTAGCAGCCTTTGAACTGTGAATAGTTCTGTGAGAGGGTACAAAGTAGTAGAGGCTACTGTGAGAGTACAAATACTTTGGTTACTATAGTGATATCGCTCTTTATTCAAAATGCATCTCGTGAAGCAGATCAAGGATGCTTCTTGAGGTAGGATCCTTATTTAGAGTTGTCATTGAAATGCAAGTTGTTGGCAGTCTCCCATTCAGAATATATTCATTTAGGTCATTTCTCTTTTTTCCTTTTTCAAAAATAGCACAATACAATTGAAGTACTCAGAGAACTATAGCATCCGCTGCCTTGTCGTGTGCCTCGGAGAAAAGGAAGAGGACCTTTTCAGGGAGTTTAGCGACGTCATCACAAATCTTGAAATCAAATAAAATCCACGGGCACAGTGGACAGGACAAAAGCAACTGCTCTCTGTCGGCTACATGTTGAAGCATATTGCACTTTTGGCCACGCCCCAATCAATAGTATCTTAGCAACGGTCAGCGTGGATAGGTGTTGGCAGCGAGGGCGTGGGAAAAGGATTGTGTAACATTTGAGAAGTGGCTTCTGCTCTTCACTCAACCAGCTCACATATCGTATGGAACCGGCTAACAGATGAGAAGGGACTAACACGTGCACGGTTGGGGATTGACAACATCTGTTCACATGTATTTAAACACTAGGCAAAGTACTCAAAAGCACCTCTGTGTGTCTTCAGGACCACGTTGCCATGACGACACACACATGCAGACTCAACAGGTGAACACAATACCAGCGTTGCTTTAGCAGCTGGTAGTAATGGCTCTGATTCGCTAAGAGTGACAGTTTAAAAGTATGCAGTTTACCTAATTCATTATCTCTGATGTGCTAACCTGTTATTTAAAGTGCTTCAAAGGACATGAGTATGGCCTTCCTCAGTGACCGGTCCACCCAGGATCTGACCGCACGATGCAGCCATGAATGAATGAGCAAGCATTCTGCGTTAAATGTGGTTCACACTGTTTGAAACAACGACTGTCGGCAGTTGATTTTCTTTGTTGAGCTAAGGCATCTGTTTTTAGAGTGTGGGAGAGGCACACAGGGAGAGAGGGTCCCCACTGGAGCCTGAGTTTGGTGAGAGGTAGGAGTGAGTCTGTGACTACGTTCCACACTCCCCGGCCGGGCCAGGCCTCTCTGCAACCTGTTACCACCCCCCCTATTAGAACCTCGAGAGGTCAGAGAGGGGAAAGGTTTGATAAAGTTTTAAATATAAGATCTAAGTTTTTAGGATTTAAGTGAAAGAGTAAGAACTCAAATGTATAGGTGAAGAGGCACAACGTGTCTACGTCAAAGCACTCTTATTAGATTATTTTATTTTTTATTTTTATAACGCTTTAATCAAAAGGAAGGTCTTCAGCGCACTCTTAGAAACGGATAGGGTGTCTGCGCCCAACACAAACTGGAAGCTGATTCCACAAATGTGGAGCTTGATAGAAAAGGCTCTGGCTCCCATTGTACTTTTAGAGACTCTAGGAACAACCAACAACCCTGCATTCTTGGAACGCCATGCCCTAGTAGGGCCAGTAGGGTATAATGAGTTCTTTAAGGTAAGATGGCGCCTGCCCATTAAGGGCTTTGTAGGCGAGAAGAAGAATGTTAAATGCTATCCTGTGTTCTATAGGAGCCAGTGTAAGGCAGCCAGAACAGGAGTCCAATGTGGTCCCTTCTCCTAACTCTGGTTAGTACACGAGCTGCAGCATTTTGAATCAGCTGAAGCCACTTGATTGAGTTCTTGTACTCCCTGATAATAAGGAGTTTACAATAATCCAGCCTAGAAGTAACAAAATGCATGGACTAGTTTCTCTGCATCGTTTTGAGGCAAGATATGCCTGATCTTTGCAATGGTTACGTAGATGGAAGTAGGCGGTCCTTGAAATTGATTTTAATGTGGGCGTTAAAGGATAAATCCTGATCAAATATAACACCAAGATTCCTTACAGTCTCACTGGAGGCCAAAGTAATGCCATCCATAGTTAGTATAGTCTTTAGATAATTTGTTTCGTAGATTCTTCGGGCCAAGTACAATAACTTCAGTTTTGGTCGTGTTTAACATCAAAAAGTTTAAGGTCATCCACGTTTTTAAGTCCTGAGGCAGTCTTGAATTTTATTTAGATGATTAATTTCATCAGGCTTGATTGATAAATATAGTTGAGTATCATCCGCATAACAATGAAAGTTTACAGAATGATTCCTTATAATATTGCCTAACGGAAGCATATATAATGTGAACAAAATAGGTCCGAGCACTGAGCCCTGTGGCACTCCATGGCTAACTTTGGTTTGCGTGGAAGATTTCATCGTTAACACGTACAAAACTGAGAGCGTTCAGATAGATAGGACCTAAACCAGCCTAAAGCAGTTCCCTGTATGCCAACTAAGTGCTCTAGCCTTTGCAATAGGATGTCATGGTCGATAGCATCAAATGCAGCACTGAGATCGAGCAAAACAAGAATAGAGACAGTCCCTTGTCTGAGGCTATTAGAATATCATTTGTGACTTTAACCAGAGCTGTCTCTGTGCTATGATGTGTTCTAAAGCCAGACTGAAAAGTCTTCAAATAAATCATTGTTTTTTAAGTAATCACACAACTGCTTTGCGACCGCTTTCTCAAGAATCTCTGAGAGGAACGGAAGATTAGAAATAGGTCTATAGTTGGCTAAAATCTCTGGATCGAGGTTGTGCTTTTTAAGAAGCGGTTTATTATCACTGCTACTTTGAATGATTGTGGAACATAGCCTGATAATAAAGACATATTCATAATATTTAATAAAGAAGTGCTAATTAATGGAAACACTTCCTTCAAACAGCTTAGTTGGAATTGGGTCTAACATGCCGTTGATGGTTTAGAAGAGAGAATCATTGAATGTAATTGTTCAAGGTTTATGGCTGAAAAGCATTCTAGTTTACTATCTAGTGTAAATATTAGAACTTACGTTTCCGGGAGCTGTTGATAACACTATACTGGTCGAAAGGCAAGAGGTCATTCATTTTGTTTCTAAGAGTAAACAATGTTATCGTTAAAAAAGCACATAAAATCATTGCTACTGAAGTGCTATGGGAACAGAAGGCTCAGTCGAGAGCTGTGGCTCTCTGTCAGCCGGGCTACAGTGCTGAAAAGAAATCTTGCATTATTCTTATTCTCATCTATTAATGAAGAGTAGTAGCTGCTCTCGCGTTACGCAGTGCTTTCTTATATTCATTGAGAGTAATATGCCAAATTAAACGAGATTCTTCAAGTTTAGTGGAACGCCATATCCTTTCAAGTTGTCTAGACTTTTGCTTTATTTTTGCGGGTTTCAGCATTATGCCATGGAGCTAATCTATGTTTTATTTTCTTCTTTTTCAAAGGAGCAACAGAGTCTAATTTTATTCGCAGCGTATTTATAGCACTATCAACAACATGATCAATTTGGGGTGGTGTACATTTTGTATAAGTTTCCTCCCCTACATGCAGACATGCTATCGAGTTAAGTATTGGTGGAATCTCTTCCTTAAATGTGGCTATAGCACTAACAGATAGGTTTTCTGCTGCAAGAGCTTTTGACTAATGCTTGTAGTCTCGTAACAGTACTTCAGAAGTTACTAAGAAGTGGTCGGATAAAGCAGGATTATGCGGTTCGACTAATAGTTGCTCAATTTCAATACCATAAGTTCAGAACAAGGTCGAGAGTGGTGATTATAGCAATGGGTTGGTTTATTTACACTCTGACAGAAACCAACAGAATCTAATATAGAGTTAAATGCAACATAAGGCTATTTTTAATCATCGTCAACATGAATATTAAAGTCACCTACGATAATTACTTTATCTGTTTTAAGAACCAAAGTTGATAAAAACTCAGAGAATTCTGATAAGAATTCTGATAAGGACCTGGTGCACACGGTACAACTGTAACAAATAAGATTGGCTGCAAAGTTTCCAGGTCGGATGCGTAGACTAAAACGAGGCTTTCAAAAGGAGGTATAATTTAAATTTTGGTTTAGTATTGATAAGTAAACTTGAGTCCAAAGATTGCTGCAACTCCACCTCCTCGGCCCGTGCCTCGAGCAATATGAGTGTTTGACATGGCTGGGTGGAAGTGGCCTCATTTATGCTGACATATTCTTCATGTCCTCAACCGAGTTTCAGTGAGACAGCATATATCAATATTATAATCTGATATTAAATCATTTACCAATATTGCTTTAGATGCTAGAGATCTTATGTTTAAGAGACCACATTTAATCTTCCTGTTTTGTTGCACTGTAGTAGTTGTTACATTTACTTTTATTAGGTTATTATGTATGACACCTCTATTAGGTTTGACCTTAAATTGTCCTTGGGCAGACACACACACCGCTAATATTGGGTATTTTATTGGGTTGGGGGTTCCTATGGATGACTGCCTAGGAGAGAGCGCAGAGAAGCGTGTAAGACTGCGACTCCGCCTCCTGGTCTCAGCTCCAGTTCGTCATGGATTAAGTCCACAAAGCCCTGAAATGTTTGCCCAAATGAGATCTGCACCTTCCAGAGTAGGGTGAATGCCGTCTCTCTTAATCAGACCAGGTTTTCCCCAGAAGGCTGTCCAGTTATTTACGAAGCCCACATTGTTTGCTGGGCACCACCAAGACAACCAGCGCTGACATGATGACATGCGGCTATACATGTCCATCATTGATCAGACTGGGGAGGGGACCAGAGAAGATTACGGTGTCCGACATTGTTTTAGCATAACTACACACCGACTCCACGTTAAGTTTGGTGCATTCTGATTGGCGTAAACGAACATCATTACCACCGACGTGAATAACAATCCTACTGTATTTACGTTTATTTTTAGCCAGCAGTTTAAGATGCGCCTCAACGTCGCCCGCTCTGGCCCCCGGAATGCATGTGACTGTGGAGGCTTCGGTCTCTAAATTCACGTGTCTCATAATCAGTGTTGGGACTAACGCGTTACAAGTAACGCGTTTACTGTAACGCCGTTATCTTTGGCAGTAACTAGTACTCTAACGCATTACTTTTTAAATTCAGTAAATCAGTTACCGTTACTACATGGTGCGTTACTCTCCGTTACTGCGTTAGTTTTTTTATATAGTCAACAGCCAGGCAAACAGAGATGAGAACTGTACTTAAGTACTTGAGTAAATGTACTTAAATACTTCCTGTGTCACATGCGGAGACGCGCTGTGGGCGTGTTTGTGTTGTTTACTAACACGACTGTCATGGCGCCGGCGGAGCTCAAGTCTAGTTTCTCCACCTGAGATATTCTTACTATTTCACTTTTGTCGAGCACAAAGAAAAGAACGTTTTAGTTAAATGTAAGTTGTGTCCTGGCGGGTCAAAGAGCCTATCTACTACTGCCCAAACCAGTCATTCAAATCTCTTAAAACATCTGCAGAAACAACATGCTGGGACGAAGCCAGTAGCTAAGACCACAGAGACTCAGCCGACGCCACTCCACCTGCACCTGCACCTAAGCAACAGCGGCTGGATTTTTAACCGAGGGACTGCTAGCCAGGGAAAAGTCGATGAAGCCATTGCACGGTATGTACAGTATTAGAACACATGCAGGCTGTTGCTCCAGTGGAGTCACCCGCTCTCAGGGAGCTAGTTAGCATGATAGCATGTCCGGGCGGCACACGGCATATGAAACGGAAAACTTTTTCCAACTACCTGGAGAAAGAATATACAAAAATGTAAAGCCAGCTAATATCG